>JAHPZR010032553.1:40000-52500 GCA_019787425.1 Platygyra sinensis | reverse complement strand
GACGGAAAATGCTTGAGCTGCTGAACTCTCCTGAACAACGATCGTTAATACTGTCAGGCATGACTTGCCAAACACTTCCCAATCAGTACACAAATATCATCGTTTACATTAAGGACGTTCGCGCCCATTGCTACTGCGCATCTCTAGTGCGCACCCTATTCATTGGTCACGCACATGCCACGTCATTTTCAAGCGCGCGCACCGAGTCGAAAACTCAACAAAATATAGAGCTGATGACCTTTGCGTTAACTTTGTGTACGAATATTTTTGTTGGATGCTCGGTGACCCCCACTTTTTTTTCGGCAGATCACGTCCTTTCCTGATTCTCTCCATGATACTAAAAACAAAAAAAATCTGTACGTGGGAAGTTTTAATTATTTCGCATATACTGTTTAAATAGGGTCGAATTGGTACATGGATACAGGTGTGCGTAACTTAGAAGTTGTATTTTTTAAGGCTAATTCTAGCTGATTTAATGGCATATGTAGCAAAGATCTATCAAATAGGCCTATATATGCTGTGTTAAACACACATAACTTAGATATGATTCTCCAACTTAAATATATGCCGATAGTAATGAATCCGGCCAGAATCGCCTCAGTGGCTGGAAATCCTAGAAATGCTATGATCTGTGATGCGCCTTATCTTTAAAACGAGTTCGGTGACCCCCGATTTTTTTTACGTTTTTCATCTAATCTTATCATTTTCTACCTGCAGTCAAAGTTTTAAAAAAAATCTGTACGTGGGAAGTTTTTGGGCGCGAACGTCCTTAATCAAAACTATTGGACATGTTATCAATAATTCGAGTTTCGGGTATTAAATATTTTGTGCGGAGATGCTGTTATTTCCGTTTCATCTCCTCGCCAAATTTCCGGCATGGCGTGTACTCGGGATATTCTTTCAAGAAGGGTTAAAAGTTAAACTGTTCATATTTATTCTATTCATAGGGGCGTAAGGGCAGCAAAAAAGTTGTGTCAGTTGATGGTAGATCAGGTAAGTTAAGTCCTGTCGGGGAGGGTTATTTACTGGATCGATGGGTTAGTGGGAAGGGAGATGGCATTAGAGTAAAGAGTGAAGAGATGTTTTGGAAGTTTTTCATTAAAAAAAATTTACAAATCTTACGCCTTTATAAAATCCAGCACAAGGTCAATAATTGTGTAACAGTCTAGAATAACTTTTACATAGATGAGTTAGGATTAAGGGACGTTAGTATAAGTTTGTGATATTTGGGAAATATTTAATGTTCGTTATTGAAGAAACCTCACAGTGGGTAGTAAACGTGGACCCCCATCTGGACGCCCTATGTTTTTAGCCTTATGACATACAGGGCAAAGTTACTGAATGCTGATTGGCTGAGACAGAGGGCATTTTTCCTTAATCAACGAGGGCACTTTTGGTAATCAAGAGGGCATGATTACTCGATGCTGATTGGCTGAGCACGCCTGCATTGAGTTGGTTTCCCGCTTCAAACGGATTTCAGAAACTCGTCGCTTGTGACTTTGACTAAACACGGTTATTTCATCTTAACGTGAAAGAGAATCAACATGCAACAAAGCGCAGTCTTTTGGTGGAAAAGCAAAAGGATTTTTCCGACTAAAAATGCATTGATTCGCAGCCTGAAAAACGTTTGAGTGGAGATGGCTGGTGTTGCATGAATCATAGAATTACAGAACTTCATGGCCGCCAAGCTGAAAGTTAATTTCTTCGTTTTGCTTCGGGTCGCCTTATTAGTATTACAGCTCACTTTATCGGCGTAAAAACAGCGTAAATTTTGTTGGTAGGTGAAGTTTTCACAGTGGAAAGGACAGTTTGGATTCAAGAAGTTATTAGAGCTCGTTTGGACACCTGTTTACGTCTATCATCGATCGAAGAACAAGTAGTTTCACGCCGTTGCAAGCTTCGCAAAACAGGTGAATAAAATTAGATTGCTTATAGTTTTGTTTGTAAAGAAATGGCTTTGAGTGAATTGAAACAAGTTGCTGTGTTTTGCTTACTATTATAGTAGGCTTTCCCCGTGTTACTGCTAGCCTGTTAAATAATGACAACCGGCAAAACCTGTTTACGCGACGGCAAGACCTTGAACCTTTGTAAAAAATTTTGCCCTTTATGTGATAAACAAGGGCGCGATCCATTTAACCAAATATTCCGGTTTGAAATTCCGGGTATTCCATGCGACGAATGGAACGGTCTTTTCCGTTTTGTCGGACTAACCCGTCCCAGGTCATCACGCTCCAAGTAAATACGAAATCAAACAGAGGACTCTTTTACCTTACTTAAGGTGGCTGAACACAGTTTTTGATACCTCTGTTTCATTTACATTTTTCTCTAAAACCCTTGATCCTTTGGTCACCAAAAATGGCAGCAAGCAAGTTAACAACACAAACTTCAACTTTTTGATAATTAAGCTGACGTATGTACCGTTGCCATGGCAACATGATCAAATATAAACAGGTGTTTAAAATCGGTTTTGTTTATTTGCAGAAAATCTAGTCATTAGATTTTCTTTATAATTTGCATGCAACAAGCTTGTAACGATACTCGCAAGTTAGCGCTATTTTAAGAATAATTTAACAAACAGATCTTTAATTATCCCTCTTTGAAGGTTCACTGGCATATCTTGAATTTCCTTTGTTAAAGTTCAATTTTTTTTCAATCCTCCAGTTACTTATTTCCCAAAGTATTTTCGTGCCAAATTTCGTGAAATTCTAATGAGTGGTTCTCGAGAAATAAGCGCCTCAAAAAGTCAATTTTTCACTCAATCGCACTTTTTTCGACTTACTACGCATGCGCTGCATTTAACTGGGTTCTTTTAGCAACAAAGAAATAGCAGAGCTGAGTTCTTTGCATCGTTACCTTTCTAACATACCTTTGAAATAAAAGAGTAAAACCATCAATTCAATACATTGTGTTCATTTGTGAAGAAAAAAATAGTACAGATAGCGCAGACATTGAGCAAATAAAATGATCGCTCTATTTATGCCATGTTTGTTTTTATGCAATACTTGTGCGCGCGCTGAATTGCGTTAGCAAGAGCGCGCGCCAAAACTGTGTTCGGCCACCTTAACTTGCTTTGGGGTTGCTCGATCGTCGAAACTGAAGTTGAAATAAACGATGTATTAGTGAGGGTATCAATATAACTTTTATCATAAGAATTTAAAAGGAGTCCGCGACTACATTAAGGGTACGATACCTCTATATTTTCCTGACGAGTTCAAGATTGGCTTTCGAATGACGAGCGGGCTGTTCACTCGCGCAGTTATGCTCACATTTCACGTAGCTCACATGTATTTTTGCACTACTCACTAAAGCTTGTTGAGGCCAATCCACTATAATAATGTTGAAGTAAGATACATGTATTTCACTCGTTTGTGAGATAGAGCACTGAAACTTTTGACCAGGATTGACCGCCATGTTGATTTCCGGGTTCGGAGAAACTGGGCCCGAGCAGAAATCGTCAAATGGAACGGGATTTTCCGTGTATTCCGGTTTTTCGGAATTTTAGGACAACCTCCGGAGGTTGTCCAAAATTTTCGAAACGAATTTCCAGAAACGTTCTGTTCCATTTGATTTTGTACCGGAATTTCCGGAAATTTTGGTCAAATGGATCGCGCCCCAAGTAATCGCAAGTGCTCTCGGGCAATTAAGGATTAATTTCACTTGTATTTTCAAAGTTTTCCAAATTGCCCTCGTCGCTTCGCGACTCGGGCAATTTTGTGAAAACTTTGTAATTCCTCGTGAAATTAATCCTTAATTGCCCTCGGCCCCATGCGATTACATATACAAAAAGTACGGACTCGCCGTCTGCTTTTGGATTTGAGAAAAGTCTGATTTCGAGTGATTTGCAACGGTCGATAGAAATTGTTTTTGTAGTACAAACTGTGAACGAAATTTCTCGCAGAAAAAAAACGCTTTTACAGAACTGAAGTTGGTTAACTACAGTAAATTAATGCATCTAGCATAAAGAAGTTCGAAATAAATCTGTTTTTTAATACACCTAGATCTTTCTTTGTCTCGTATCTGAGTTACTCGCTCGCTCACTTGTTAGATTTTTTGCGAGAATCGTTTGTTCACGGCGCGTAAGAAAATTGAATGACAAAGTTAAGTGAAGAAACCCACTTTTGAAATAACCTCCCAGCTGGTCAATAACATATATTTTTTTTAACATAAACAAGAAATCTGGATCAAACTACACATGGACTTTTAATATACTTATGTAAGAAAATAGTCAAAATCTGAAAGAAAGTCAGACTGTTTTACTCCTTAATTCAGGAAATTGAAAGGGGTTCAATTTATTGAGTGAAAAGATACCCTCCCCACCCCACCCCGTAACAACACACCACACACGCACACAACGAAGCTTCTACTAAGCTATTTCTTCCAAGAAAATAATTCTATGAGAGACTTGCGCACGCTAAATCTTGTGGGGAATCCTCGTAAACTGCGTTTATTTGACGTGCAACATCGTATCATATCACATCAACGTTTAGCATAGGCGTACGGGCACCCTCGGACTTGGGGGGGCGGCGACCTTATTGCCCGAAAAAAATTACAAAATGCCCGAAAGTGTCAGTTGTATATACGTACTCAAATCGCAGTAAAAACAAAAACGTTCCCAATTCTTACGTCTAATGAAACTGTTATCATTACGGAAAGCACAGCCGAATTCCGATTTTTTGGAACATCCAAGGGAACTGATGAAAATTGCTTTTAAAAATCGGCCGGACAGTTCGTGAAATTATGGCGTTTGAGTGAGGAGAGGGAAACGACTTTTGGTTTGAGTTATTGGAAGGATCGAAAAAATGAGGGTTCGAGAAATCAGGATTCCACTGTAGTTATTTTGAAACATTGCATACTCCTAGCCTATGACTTCATTCGACAGCCTGGTAAAATCAGAAACTTATAAAAGAAACAGTTAATTTTTCCTCGTGCGAGAAGTTCAGGAAAATTTTAAACCGGCACTTTGCGGAGCCATTCAAAAGGGCTCTTTTCAGAGCCACCACAAAAACATAAGTCTTGGCAGGAGCCCATCTTGGTCGTCCTTTGCTTTCATCCTTTTGTCACTAATGGAAATAACATCATGGATTCCCACGGTACACATTTAATTGGCATATGGCTTTTCCAAAACAGAATACCTGCAATTGTGGATCCTTAGATCATTTGACCTTAACTCCGATTTGACAAGACAAACGCCAGTGAAAGTAACCTACAAGCCAGGCCTTGACTACCTTTTAGAATACTTTCTCCCGAGTACTTTTGCCCGAATCATCAGCGTTTTGCCCGAAAAATCTCAAAATTTTCTGCGACTGGGGGGGCTGCAGCACCCCCCCCCCGCCCCCCCGGCTCGTACGCCTATGACGTTTAGGTTTGTTTGGGCGTGTGTCGTTTGTACGCGCGTATGGAAAACGTATATAGATGGCACAGATGCGTGTGTGTGGTACGCGTGCCCGGTTCGCGTGTGTGTGCAAGACAGGCCTTGCACACGGCTGACGCGCCTGAAATATGAATTGACCAATTAGGATTCAGCAGGCGGGAAAAACTCCAATGTACTGGATTCAATATAAGTTAACGAGAAAAGCATCGAAGTTGGGTAACTTTTCTCTCAGGAAACGGCATCAAATATTGACGAAAAGAGATTTTTAATTCCAAAAACCATACCAGATTGTAAAAAGTAATAATTATGAAAAATCTTGATCCTCCAAGCTTATAATTTCACGCCAGCGTCAGGCAACACGTTCGTAGTTCATCGTGTGTCGCCAGCCTAGAATGAATAATAGCTTACAACTGAGACAGGGTCGCAAGACAATGGGGTTACTAACTGGGGATTGAAGGAGTTGTGGGGGGGGGGGGGGGGGGTATAGCGACCTGAAATGACATGAGAGCATGGTGGAAAATTACTTGGAGCTTAGTCGTATGATTACCCATATGATAAACGATTACGTAACATTGGACATTGACCTAAGGCTATGGCACAATGGCTAAATAGAAGATAACAGAACTAGTGACAACTTAAGATGACAGCTATGATGAAGACTGCAGAGCTCATTAACCACAGTTTAAATCCTTAAACTTCTAATATACAGAACTTAGCAATGATATATTCATTCCGCTTATTCTTATAACAAAGGGATGTTTTCGTAGCTCAAGCGGGGAAAACCATTGTACAGTAATGCTGTTAATTAAAAATTGGACTGGCAATAGACTTTTGGCGACTTGGTTCAATTCTTTGGCGAAAAGTATTTTTTTTTTTAAGTTGATGCAGTTCACACTTCTTTTCAAAAGTTGCTTAGAGACCTGATATGTGTTTATGGCAGTTACTGCTTACTGGTGAGATAATAAAGTCGCAAATTTATTAAACATCTAAAATCTTTTAATGTTTTCTCAAACCAGGATCGTTTCCATTCAACGTATGAATTTACAGCGAAATCTTGATATAAGATAAGCTAGATAATGTGAGATCATTCAAAACCTGCATTCAAGCGAGATCATTCAAAACCTGCATTCAAGCCCTGTTGGTCTGCACTGTGAATATTTTTAATTTTTTTTTTCTATAAGAAAATTTGTATAGATATTTACTTTTGTTCCTAGAATGATGTTCATTCATTCACAACTTCATTTTTCCTAACAATTTTCCTTTGCTAGGAAACATGTCGAATTCACAGCTTGCAATCTATGTACTTAAAGCCTTATTGGCAGGAAATCCTTCTAGGCAGACAGTGAGTGTTGATTGCATTTTTTTAGAAACAAGCGTTTGTCACTATAGAAACACCATCGAATATGAGAAACAAAAAACGAAACACAGAGTTTTTCGACAAAAAATTAATCTGGAGTTGGTTCGATGTTTTTTGATTTGATGTCTTAGCGTTATTTGTTTTTTCTTTTCACTTTATTGCCACGTACAAACCTGCGTAGTGATTTACATGAAAAGCCCGCTTTGCAAGAGTTTTTTCTATAGAGTAAATATTTTCTCTACACCTCTCGTTTCCAAGGAATTCCAGCCCATTATATTGAGGAAACTTTAAATTAAGGTCTCACTTTATGTTACAGGGACATCGACTGCCTGTCTAACTTTTCAGCATAGTAGGAAACGAAGGTAAGTTTCACAGTTTATCAGTTTCATAATTTATCTAAAATATACAATGATTCTAATATGTGTAAATATGATAAAAAATTCTGTTAGATTAATCGCCAGCTTTGATAGATTAAACTACTGGCTGGCAGTAAAAGAATGGTCTCCAATTATAATTTACTTTATCAAAAGAGCATTCTACAGAATTATAGCTTCTTCGTGCGATGAAGACCGGGATAAGTTCTGGGGCCCGTTTCTCGAAAGCCCCGGAAATTTTTCGGGCCCGTAAAGCCCGGATAAGTGTATAAGCCTAAAACCTCTTGTACGAAGATAACCTCTGTTCATGTTAAGAATATGTGAATAAACTCAGCTTTGTAATTACAAGGTTCGAGGTTTTGCTATCGCTTTCCAGATGCGAAAACTTTTCGGGACGTTCAAAAACAGGCTTGTGAGAGTATTGGGGCGGACTCAATTGACGTTTAACAGAAGCAAAAACACGGTCAGCAGTTTAGGAGATCAAGCATCATGTTTTCAACCCCACTTCTGACAGGCAGTAGGAATTATTACTTCGCATTAGAACTCGATGTTCTGAGAATTAATGGACTGGCCCAGTTTTAGAAGCCTTTTCTCGTTGTAAAACTGAGATACCAAAAAGAAAAACAGCTATAACAATAATACAGAAATAACACCCTTCATTGAGCCTCCATTTCCACTCTATTTGGAATTTGCAGTAATTAAAACAACAACCAAACAAAATAGATAAGGAAACTAACGGGCAATGTCATTTGTTTCAACAGTGCGAGGAGACATGAAAGCTACTCTGTCAATCTTTCTTCTGCTGGTTATCTCTACTCTGGTTGCCGGACGCAGCTTGCAGCAAAATGACCCTGGAAGCGTCTTGTTCGACACAGACTATCCAGTAGACGACGAGATTGATAACGTCTATCAAGACAGCGAAAGCTTTGTTGAACAACCAGACTTCGACTCACCTGATGTTGAAGAAAATGATTATGGTAGTGGCTATTATTATTAACAGGTGAACTATATTTTTGAAATTCGTCTTTAACAAACTGCTCCCACTTTGTATAAGGCGCATCTCTTTTTGTAAAAAACAAAATCCATAATAAGTAATAAATAAATAGATAAATAGTGAAATTTAATATAGTGCTAATACACTGCAGTCCTAAGGGCTGTATAATGATTAAATCCTAGAATGTTCAATAATTTTTACTCAAAAATTGAAATCAATTGAAACAGAATATTGAATTACTAATTAGGAAAATATATTCCGCTTAAAAATATATTTTATTTTGTTAAAAGTAATGCAAGATGATTTAAACGGCTATTATCACGTTTTAAGATTAAGTTGCTAAACCTAAGCATAAGTAGAGACCACGGAAAGAAAAACCGAAAAAAAAATATGGAAGAAGCGAAAGTTAAAAAATGTAGATAAAGAGCTCATGTTACAAAAAAATGGAGGCATTGTTTTTCAAGTAGCCAAGTGTATCAGAATTAATTAATTTCGATTTTTATTTACTTCACATGCAGGGAAAGCAAGCCAGGAATTTCAAAGGGATTATATGAAGTTATAATGGAACTTTGAGGGCAACAAATGTATTTTAGAACAAAAAATGAAAAATAAAGTGAAGAGACAAAGTAAATTTCGCTGAGCAGTGTATTGCGATCAGTTGTCTTTAATAAACAGCAATGCATCATTTTCGAATTATGAATTTTTAAGGTACAATCTACATACGAACCAAGTGGCCCATCAGTTGGCGGCGCTTGTTCGGGTTGCCGTATAATGAACTGACTAGGAGTATTTCTACTCCACCCTGGATGGGATGCTAGTCTATCGTAGGGTTACCCCCGAACATTAAGTATCCATTTACACACGTGGGTTGAGAGGTGTTGTGAGATGTATTTCTTTTAGGTGTTTGATTAGGTTGCTTGGTATTAGTTCCCACTGGGATAATTAGGCCTTTATATGCCACTCCTTGTGAATATCACACCACTTGACGCCGACCAGTTTACTCGAGGCTGTTTTTTCCCTAATGTTTTTATTGTTGTTTTTAATAGTGTGTGACTTTTTTCTTATATTCCTTGGTTTGTAACCTGTATCCAGTGTGTCTGCGGCTCAGATTTTTGTAAATTGCTCGACAACACGAGAGTGGTTTTTAGCCTCACGTCACAATACGTGTTTTCGGAAATGGGGAATTGTTTTCGATTCAATTTGTTTAAAATCACTGTTAAATTGTAAATCTGGCTCTTAAGGTGGTAGAGGTCAGCGCAGTCCCAAAACTGTGTCCCTTTAAATGGTCAGTCAAATGAGCAAGCATGTGGATATTAAACTGCCTGCGAAGTTTCATCATGTTTGGATACATCCTTCCCCTTGAAACAAAAATATGCATCTTCAATAGCCAGGTCAAGCCCAGACACACTTGAATAAACATCGAATTACTACTTGTTTACTTTTGCAACAAAGCGAGCAGCACTATATATATTGAATGTTGGAAAAAAAGATAATTCGAAAATATAAAAAATGTAAATAAGGCATTTATATAGCGCTTTATCCTGACGCTCAAAGCGCTTTACAACACTTTGTGGGAGGACTTTGCCAGACTGCTTATTTAGGCGCAAATTGCAGCCACGCAGTTCACAATCTTATTAGAGAGAAAAGTAAGATACACAGGTGCCCCCAGAACTCGACCATTGCTGGCGGCTCCCTCCACTATTTGTTTGTTACTTGTCTCATCTACTTATAATAGAAATGTTTTCTATTCGGCTGAGCGAAGCGAAAGAGAATAGAAAGTGAAGTTTTCTTGCCCAAGAACACAATACAGTATCCCTGGCCAGGGTTCGAATCCAGACTTCTCGATCCAGAGACGAACGCACTATCCATGAGGCGATCGTGCCTCCCACAGTCAATTAAGGGAGCTATTTATTGAATAGCTGGACAATGCCATCTGCCAGTTAAATTGCTATCTTGTGTAAATGTAGGCCTTGACAACAAGCTTTGTTCTCCAGCTGAGTTTCTAATTCATCTTATGACCAACCTGGTAGCTGGCAACAGCTTTTAGAGCTTGTCAGCAATTATACTTTGACTGAGATAAACACTACCTCGCTTAATTAGTATAATTATCATTATCGTTATCATTTTCATTTTCATTTTGATCATTATCATTATTAATCATGTGAAGTTGCAATATTCAAATCACGCGAATGTCCAATCGTTGATGAACAAGTTGATGTTATCTTCAAAGCATAATGGTTACCATAGCAACAGTGCAATCTGTTAAAAGCATCCAATAAGTTTTTACAAAACAAAATAAGGGGAAATTCTTATCTTTGTTATTATTGAAATATTACAAGTATGTTCTACATCTTTTTGCAAAGCTTAAAACCTTCTGTCAAGAGGGATTTAGAACCGCATTTAATGTTCGAACATTCATGGTGAGTTTAAACCCTCTTGAAAGGCTCCTTTTAAACTTTAATTATCTTATATCGTATCCTACTGATCACACTTCCCATAATAAAAAGTGTGGATCACAAAACGTTTTTGAGAATAAGTGGTGTTTTGAACACGTTGTACTGTTGCTATGGTAACCTTTTTGCTGTAAAGATAGCTACAACTAGGTTACTAATGATTTTGCATTTGTGCATTACTATTATTCTAGCGTCACTTGACAGGGGGTATACAAAACAACAGGCCCATATTCGTTGGCAGAGGCAGTTGGCCTTTCAATATTCAAAAACGATTTATTTGCTTGAAACACCGCGATCATTACAAATCTGGTGATAACCCGCAGCGGTTTGTTCATCGATCTCGTTCTCTCTTAGTGCATGAATTACGCAACATTTCCGTTGCTTGATTTCTGCTAGTTATATATAAAGGCAGTTTTGCGTAATAAGAAGTCTGCATACCAGCCAAGTGGCCCATCAGGCCGGCGCATATATTCAGATTTAGCAGCATGAAGCAACTAGAAGGTCATTAAAGCTAACACGGTCGAGGTTTGAGATTTTCTAGTAAAGACCGAATGTTCGGTGTTAATAAGTAGTTTATTTTGCTTGGTTTTTGTAGGCCCGTAATCGGTCAGTGGGCATTACGGGAGATTATATGGCTAACTCCGTGAGCGGGAAAGATAAACCAAATCCTGCGTTGTGATTGGCCACCCGAGCGGGCAAGATGAAGTTATCTTGCGCGCTCAGGATTAGGCGCTGTTTCCCGCAAGAAAAATTCTCAGAAGCAGAGACTGGTTTAACGAAATTTTCTTTCGTAATTTGTGCCGTGAAAATATTTTCCGTGGAATTAAAGAAGTCCTGTGGTCATTGTATCAGTGCAATTGGAAAATGAGAAAACTGAAAGCCTCAACGACAATTAAAACAAACAAAACAAAACTGTTGATGAGTATCATGAATTTATTTTGCGACAAGCTTAAGTAAAAGCACAGGGAGCACACAATCTTGCCGAGTAGGAAGAGAGTAAGAAAAGGAACGAAAAAAAAAATGAATAGTTTACCTTTGTCTCCTGTTGTCATATCTTACGCGGCGTTACAGAGAAAACCACTACTTACACAGCATGATCTCCTTTTTGAATTAACCATTATCGTTAATTCTCAAGTTCCTTTGAATTTACGATTATAGTAAAACACTAAAAGTCTGAAAGGAATTCTGTGAGGTAAGCATTTTTGTTGAAAAAGACAATCATCAGTGTTCGGACAGGACTCAAACCTACGAACCTTCGCTTTCTAATCCTTGCCTCTAACTATTAGACCACCACGTTGCTGGTTGGGCAAAACTCGATTTTAAAACAATATAATTCATGCACCTATTCTACACCCTGTAGTAAGCATATATAATTACTCGCTAAAAAAAAATTTCAGAATGTGAATGGAAAAAGTAGAAAACCAAACCTTAACAAAAAGCTAACCATTTAACATCTGCGCTTAAGCCTAATCAGTGTAGATCAGTGATATTCTATGCAAAACTCTATTAAATATTTAGTAAAACTACTTCCCGTGGTCTTGTTCTTCAGTGGCCTAGTGGTAAGTAGCCGTTCAAATCCATTTCAAATCCAGTTCAAATAATACGAAATAGCCTGGGAAACAGTGTTCTAAATTAACTATAATCATAAATTCAAAGGAACTTATGAATTAACGATAATGGTTAATTCAAAGAGGAGATCATTGACTTACAAGTCCTGCGCTGTAGGACTAAACTCGTACCTGGGCGTTTTCGCGCTCTGCCACGAAATTTTTTTGGTTTACAAGGAAGGCAACTCTTTGCCAAAACATTTTGAACGCACTCCGAAAAAGTCGCTCTAATCTCTTTAATTTCGTTGCTCACAGATAACCAAACAAGCACAAAATGAGGTCGGAAGATTTGCTACAACTTGGACGAGTTTGTTTTCGAATACTTTGCGACAGTCGGAGAACTT
>JAHPZR010032553.1:0-37500 GCA_019787425.1 Platygyra sinensis | reverse complement strand
TTCTCCAGGTTCTTCGCTTTTTCTCTCCTTCAAAACCCATCACTTCTAAATTACAATTTGATCTGAAAAATGTGAACAAAGAGCCTATCTGTGGGATGTACCACTGCCAAGCTGTTTAACAATTTATTTGTTCACTAACCGAAGAGAGAACGACCAGAATTCGAGCATTAAAAATGGAAAGCACAAATCGTCCATGTTCTGTTCCTTCAGGCTGCGTTCACATAAACGCCGGAGAAGTTCGGAAACCGAGCTTTATTTCTACGGTTAGGCCTGGCTTCCACACTAAACCGTCACAAAAACGGAGCTTTACGTAAACGCTCTTCAAACTGGAGCAATTTGAGAACGCTGTATTTGTGTTTTGACGTGGACGGAAAACATATTTTCGAAAATGATGGGATAACGATAAATCACGTGATTTCACTGCCCGTGCTTTTCTCAAACAAAAACTCAAAATCATCAGTGATTGTTTGATGCGTAGTGTGAACAGAAAACATTTCTTGTTCAGAGTGAAAAGGCTGGTTTCAAATTTATCCAACGTGCCTAAAATACATTGCTGTGCAAACATGCAAAATATCAACCTCACAACAGAAAGCTACCGTGATGATTGAGTTAAATACGTATCTATAGGCTCCAAGAAGATCTTTTAAGGATAGGTTTATTTTAAGTGTTGTTTCTTTAACTTTTATTGATGTTCGGTTTCTAAACGCCGGGTATGTGGTGCAGCTTATCTTGAGTGCAATACCTGTAGAAAAAAAAACAATAAATTGGTCTTGCCGTCAATATCAATACCAACACTTCAAAAGTGATTTCAATATTCTTTTTAATGTATTAATAAACAGCAGTCGGTTCCATGTTTGTCAGCTGAGAATAACACAGCCTTGGCACACGTCGACCTGTCACGAGCATTGTTTACCACATAATAGGACACGTGTAGATGACACTGTAGTGAAAGAACTTCACAGAACGTTTGGGAACACCATGAATAGACGGTGACAGGAGGTCTCACTTCTTTTGACCAGAAAAATGGATTTGGGCCAATATCAGACAATCGGAGATAATTGGCTGTTTAAACATATAGGCCTTAACCACGATAGCAACCATGTTTGTTTTCACATTATGCAAATTTGGCAGGTGATTGCTAGAAGGCAAGAAAGTTATCGCCAGTATCGCGGAATAATTTCAGCCCTAATAATAAAAATCCTTAAGACTTCCGTTGTTTAAAACAAGCTGAAAATAAGAAGCGAATCGATTCGAGTCTCCTTACTGTGGCCAATAAATAAAACCAAATTATGCATGATCCACAATTTTGCTCCTAGGTATGACTTTGACAATCGTTGTCCATTGATCGGTGTTCGGAGCCTCGTGGCAGACCGCATGGCTAATTTGCATTGTAATGAGAAAATAGTCATTGAGGCTGGCACAAATGTTATGTATCGCCTCGAGAAAAGAATTAACATCCAACAACTGGACAGGTGTTAAGTTGAGTTGTTAGCTAGTGGACCAAAGGAATCCTGATAGCTTGAAGGAGTAATGGTAATTTGGACTGAAAAGGAGGAGCCAATTATTAAGAGATTCTATTTTTAAGAAAGCTTAGTTTTCAGAAAGCCAAGGTTAACTCACGTATGTGGAACACTTAACTCTTGAACTCCTCTTCAGTCTTCTTTGTAAACGTTTCATTCTAGAACGTTCTGTTTGGACGTTCACCTGTGTACATGTTTGTGTTCTCACGACCTTGGCTACTACTTACCGTAGATAGGTCCAAGGTTCGTTGATAATCTCTGCTTGCCTTATCAAGTCAGCTTCGTTCGTTTAGGATTTACCTCCGAGTTGTTTTGTTCTACCCTTGGAATGAGTCCCGCCGTGGCGTAGAAAGAGTTGACATAAAAATGTGTACATTGTAAAGTTACATTAAGTAGAAGTAGAAGGAGTGGTGGTAGTGGATTAAACTTTGAAACCTCAGTTCAAGCCTCAAAAGTTCTTCACCTCACGTTGGTGAGAAGTTAGGCCTACAATATGACATGATGTCACCAATTTCAAGGGAACTGGGGCCCGTTTCTCGAAGGTCTCGTAATGTTTGCGCACCTGGAAAGCCGCAGCAAAATCTCAAACCTTTTGATTACAGAGCCGTTTAATAATTACTCACATATTCCGGCTTAACATGAACAGAGGTTGTCTTCATAAAATACGTTTAAAGGGGTATACTCCTCTCTGTTTTTAGCTACAGATTATTTAAAAAATGGTTTTGCGAGCCCGACAAGTTTTCCGGGGCTTTCGAGAAAATGGCCCTGGTGTGAATCCAAAGAAACACAGATGACAAAGTGCACTCGCTCGATTCCTTCTCGAAAATTGGTTCGCATACATGTAGATCCAAACACAAAACCAGTGTTGATGAAAAGCATATGCAGAGTAAATGACGCAATTATAACCCACCCTCCAGGAATAATGCCAAAGTTCTGCCTTACCAGTTCAACCCGTCACATGTACATGCCATGTCAAAGCACTGTTATTTATAGGCCACTTTCGATCTATCATTACTCCGAGTTTTTCGGGCTAAAATTGTAATTTTTTTACGTTTCTTTTTTCTCTCAATTCCCAAAAGAGACTTGAATACAGAGAAAACAACACCAAATATAGAATTTTGTCCTGAAAGCCTAGGAGCCATGTTAGATTATTGATGTGTTGAACGTGACCTATTAACACACTCGCCTAGCCTCGGTGTGTCCTCTTATTGATCATGGCATGATTGTAAAAATAGCTTTTGGTCAACAGCCACTTTGGCACTGAAATGTTTTGACCAAGACATTACGCCCAAGAACTACAGCGTCGTAAATTTCAGAGCAAACAACGTACAAAGCAGGTTTCCTTTATTTCAATACGAAGTGATTGAAAATCCTCTTAATTATTCTCCATATTCAGTTCTCTCTAGTCTCGTATTTTGCGGACCACACGAAATTAAAGGGGCATTGTCACGATATTTGGCAACTTTGTAAAAAGCTAGAAGGTGCCTTCGCATCAATCGAATTCCAAAACTAATGATCTAGTTTTGTTATTGAAGACCATTTAAAGTTACTGAAACTGTTTCCTGTCGCCTGTCGCTACGCCGGATGGAAATGGATTGAAATTTTAAAAAAATTGCCAATTTTTTCAAGTTTTGATGCAACGTGTTGAAAAAATCCTCAAGAAATTTATTATGGTTAGCCCTCTCCGATAAAATTCATTTGATATCTTCGTCGTAGCTTTACAGGAGCTTTTTGTTTATGATTAAAGCCTTAAAGTAATGATTTTAGCACAGAATTGACCTTAAACAGCAAAATCCTCGTGACAATGCCCCTTTAAAACTAGGACAGATACTTTTCATATCATCTACATCTCGCTCAGAGCCTCCGTCACCCTTCAGGGGTTACGCTGAACTGCATGAGTGCGGAAAAAACGCCGTAAAAGGTATCTGAAACGATTGTGGGTGATGTTTTTTAATTACTCCGTTTTTCGTGGATGTAAAATTTCTTTACTTAACATTTAAAATATTCCTTCTGTAAAGTGATCATCCTCCTCTCGCTCTGGCTAACGTCCACCTTAACAGAATCAAGCCAAGCAATATTTATTTCACTCGTACATACTAAAAAGAATCCTTTTTATTGAGTAAAATCGATCCGGTAATTTAAAGTTGCTTTTCATCACGGCCGTTCGGAGGTGAAATGGACAGGTGTCCATAAGCGAGGTTGATTTTCCAGGAATCGGCCATCTGCTTCTCATGGGTTGTGGGACAGCCACAGTTTTCGCTGCCACCTTCTGAAATGACAAAGCGTCGTTTTTATTGTCAAATGTATGACAGCGATTTTTGATGTGAATGAACATGTGGGCAGAGAGCCAAATTAAAATTGTTCTTCTTAATCTTCTGCATGAAATAGGAATAATTTGTTTATTAATTAAGCTGAAACCGTAAAACTTTCACTGAATGCCCCTAGAGTAATAAATGGGCGACACCTGTTTATAACCAATAATTTTGACCCTTTCCTTCAAGGACACAAGAAAAAAGGTACAGAACATATTTTATTTGATCGTTAACATAATTCTTATTTATTATAGGTTTCTTGAATAAACGCCTACAAATTGTCAAAGCAAACATAATCTTGACTGGTTGCTTTATTTAAAAAGTATAAGTAGAATCTTGATGTGGATATGAAAACAGCCACATGTTGTTTCATAAGTTTCGCTCTTTGGAAGAATAGCCTGCGACTTTTTGATATAGCTGGACCTCGGTAATTCGATCTCGATTGTTCAGTCGAATTCCTCGTTACCTGGAACTCAAAACAATTTCCCTTTGATTCACCCTTCAGTCATTTACTGTATATCGGTTATTTCGAACTCTCTCTGTTTCGAACCACTTTTCTCGTCCCCTTAGAGTTCCAAATAGCGGGCTTCAACTGTGTTTCAATTCCAAGATTTCAAACTACTCTTAGATAATTACTCCTTCCAAATGTCTTAGTTAAGTTGACAAAGACAAGTTTTAAACCACTCAGTTGGTTAAAGAGACTAGATCAAAGTCTCTTGGCTGCTTAAAGTGGAATTAAAACACGTTTCGATAATACGTTTTCATGGGTTAGTTTCATTTTTTGCGCTGAAACCAGAAATAATCAAGAAACTGTTACAATGGTTAAAAATGATATTCTTCTCAACAACTAAAAATGTGAACTGAGCGTTTACGCAGTGATGGCCGCGGGTAATCATAAAAAGAACTGCCATTTGTACTGAGCCACCCACTAGGGGAGGATTGTTATTTCCAGAAAACAAATAGCTCATTATTTAACACGATAAATAATTATATAATAATAAATAATAATAATAATAATAATTAATAATAACTTTATGTGTCGTTTTGGATTTACCACTGTGATTTTGATTTTTTGTCGTTTTGGATTTTACACTTAGGCCCCAGCCACACTAATCCGTTTTCAAACGAAAACGGAGTTGTTTTGCGCCGTTTTCAAAAAGATTTGCGTCCACACTTATCGTTTTCGTATCGTTTTCGCCCGTCCACACTACAACGCCGTGTCCGTTTTGAAAGCGCTTTTGTAATCTCAGTGCGCATACTCAAATGAACTCGACGCATGCGCATTTCAATATGTCGGCCCGCGAAATTGGCGCCATTCTTGATTCTGTCCGTAGCGTCTGTCCGCCATTTTGGATACTCACAGTCGAGTGGTATGGCGCCCGATCGTATCTATTTTGATGACGTCACCGTATTCAGATAGCATCGTTTTCTCCGTCCACACTAGAAGACAGTGTTTTCAAAAAGCATCGTTTTGAAATCGCTCCACTCTGGAGAGCGTTTTCGAATGGCTCCGTTTTCGGTGATCGTTTTCGGCGTTGTAGTGTGGACGATAGCCGTATCCAGAGCAAAACAGCTCCGTTTTCGTTTGAAAACGGATTAGTGTGGACGGGGCCTTAGATTTCAGGCTCACTGACGAAAACTTTAGCACTCTGAAGAATAGCCTGCTTTTCAATATTGCAATCTCAGTATTTTAAATTACTTTTACGCATTATTATCCTTGCAAACGTCTTAGTTGAAAAGGTAAGTTCAAAAAAAGTTTGTTAAAGTGGAACACGTTTCGGTCATATTTTAAAATTATCTTCGCACTCTGAAAGCAGAAATATTCAACTATTTAGTAAATGATCAAGAAACCAAGAAAAAATGGTTTCAAAATTATATTTTTCTCAACATCTCAAAATCAAGTTGAGCATTTAGGCAGTGGTGAGGTTAGATATAAAAGAAAACTCACGTGGCATTGCTTTTGTCATTTAAGACGGTGAAAGTAAAGGTAAAGTCTACATTCGGGCCAAGTGGCCCATCAGGCCGGAGCTTATCCCGGTTTCTGTAGCGTGAAGCGACTGAGAGTATTTCTACTCCCCCCTGGATGGGATGCTAGTCCAACGCAGGGCTACCCCCAGCATTAAATTATTTATACACCTGGGTGAAGAGAGGCATTGTGAAAGTAAAGTGTCTTGCCCAAGAACACAACACAATGTCCCCGGCTAGGGCTCGAACCCTCCGCTCCGGGGTCGAGCGCGCTAACCATGAGGCCAACGCGCCTCCCAGTGTCGTTTAGGACGAATTCAGGTTAATTGCTACAAATTTATATTGGTAATAAAAGTTAACAGTTGCTTGTCATAATACATTGTTCGTGACTTGCGCACAGTTGAATATTTTTGTGAAAGGAGTCTTGATCAACCGATGACAATATCGTGGGACAAGGAAAAAAACTTAGTCCACGACATAAATGTAACCCATGACCTCCCGAACACCAGGCGGGTGCTCTATCCACTGTGCTACGAGAACTCATGGAGAGCAAGGTCATTTAAATGAATTATTATATTTGGTTTCAGAGTAAGAAGAAGTTAACTCGTAATAAAATATGACTTAACCAACTGTTTTTTTCTCCTCTCTCAAGTAAAACATTTGCAAAGATAAAATTTTATGTAAAAGCCATTCGCACAGCAAAAGTCAGCAGAAAAATTCAGACTATTGACTATATTTTATTTTACACACGGAGAGGATTTAGACCATGGTCTTTATTTTATTACAAGAATCATTGCCATCTCCACCAAACAGTAACTCGCATGAATCACAACTGTACTCACATCTTCTGAGACAGAGAAACCCTGAAGCTATCTGAAAAAGAATTTTAACAGCGACATTAACACTCAAGTTGAAGTTAAGTGTCCGTATTTTAAAAGTTATATTTTTAAGTGTTCGTCAGTGTTTTGGAAGTGCCTTTATTATATATAAATCAGTGAGCTTTCGCGTGTAAACATCATTGATTTTTTTCTCAAGCATCTGAGCGGGACGGAATCCTAAATCCTCAAGTTTGATTGGCTAATCACGTGCTCGTGACTGGTCCAGCTTTTACGATACGGCCCATGGGCTGAATTTTTCCCCGCTGTAGCGTTACGGCTCCTAAATTTCGCTCCTAAAATGTAGTGGCAATCGTCAATCTTTTTTCTTCTTTACACTTGCATCGACGATTAGTCAACGCAAGTTTATCTCTGTTCACTGTAAAATGGCAACGAAAGTAACTGTAAGTAAATTCAATTGAGTGTTTTGAAGTTGTGAGAATTTGCTTGGTACCGGATGTTTGAAGCTTGGCCCTGTAATGGGGTGTAATCTTGTGTTTCTCTCGCCGTCAAATTTGAGTCAGTTTCAGTCGAATTTTCCTCTGAACGTTGCTGTATCTTTAGGAGAATTTCTCTATATTACACTAAACGAATTTCCTCGCCTTCTGCTAATTAATTTACGGTATAAAAGTCTGATATCAAATGATTTTGTTAACAACCACTGACAGGAATTGTCTTAGTAGTAAAACTTCAAACTTCGCCCGAAACTTCACACCGGAAAAACAATTTTGGAGAACATATCTGGTGAAATAAATACAACTAACATGAAGTAGTTTGAAACTATCAGTTCTTTAACACATCTTTCGTTATTAGACGATAGGGAAGCCGATTCAAGGACAGAGTTACCTAAACAAACCTAATTATACTCTTTGAAACCAATTTACTGCAGGAAATTAAAAAAAATAATATATCATTTGCAAGCTTAGGGTTGGTCTGCATAGTTAAAAACTATGACTTCGGGCTTGAAAATTTTCAAGACTTTCCTGAAAAAGTACTTATATGTGTTCATGTATGATCGAAACAACATCGGTTCTTCCTCGGAAATCTTCGGTTATCTTCAGAAATCTTCCGCAATCTTCGGAGGTTTACAGAAAATGTTTGGAAACGAGTGTCGGGCCTTCGGAAAACTTTTGGAGAATCTTCGGAAATCTTCGGAAAGCGTTCGTCATTAGTATGTTTATATAATAAACAGAATAATATATGGGTGCGCGTACAAGTATTATGTATTATCGAGTTTGAGATATTACGAATTCTAATGTCTCTTGAATTGTCGGACTGTCCGCAATATCGAGGTATCCGTATAAGGAGCGGACAAGCTGTACACAGATGACAAGAAATCGTTAAATGCTGCCGGGATGTGTTGTCGATGCACCTAAACAAGGTAGCCAATTGAAGAAATACCAAGGCGTGCTTTAAACAAGAAGAGAGCAGGTTGCAGAATTTACATTGCCTGGTTAATCTATCAAATTATTTAAAGAAAGGCATAAGATTGCATACAGTTAGAGATGACGACAATTATTTAGAGGAGACAAATGAAAAACAAGAGCGGAGAAATCTGTTATGTTACGCACAATTTTTACGCGTACGATTTTAAACCGACCCGACTATTAATTCTTGTTTTAAAATACAGGGTATGGCAACCAGTTGTAAATTGAGGTTAAACAGCAGGTCCCAGCTGGTAAATGTTTTTAGAGCTTAACTCCATACAGAGAATAAAAGCTAACTCATATGAATTAAACTGCTGTTTTAGCAAGTTCGGTTGCGCTTAATTACAGCGCCCAACGAGATAAAGCTGGTATGAGAGAGCTCCTCTATTTTCTTTCATGCATGTACATAACTTGACCTGAGGCGAAGTGCTCCAGTGACGACGAGCTGATGCCGTGGGCTCGAAACGTCAACTTTGCACACTTGTACGTTCAGGTTAATTTACCTTTATGAAATTCTGTTTTTAAAATCATGAGCAACTGAAACATAGACGCGGTACAGCAGTTTTTTTTTTAAAAAAAAACTTATAACTTAGCTTCTTCACAGCCTAATGCATATGCATAGATGCACGGATGAAAGACAAAAGAAGAAAACTCTGAAATAAGTCATAAACAAGGGTATTAAATATGTTGTTTCGAAGGCTAAATAAGTACATTCATTCTGTTTATGATGCCGGCCGTTTGAACGATTTGAATAATAAAAGGGCCACAGCCAGAGCTATTAGTCAGCCATTTACATGGAATACCAGTTGAAAGGCAGAAGTGAAATACTTCTGAAACTTTTATTCGTGCTAGACAATAAGCCACTGGTTCTAAAATTGTCTGAACCGTCAAACTGAGCTTATTAGCCTAATCTAGAACAGCTTTAATAGTAATGAAGAGTTGAATCAGTACAGAATGATCCCAGCAGATTATGAAGTGCAACAAGTGAAATTTTGCAAGATCTTTCCGTTCTTTAACAAGTGGATATTTCCCGATGATATTTTACTTGAAGTGAATAACTAGTCTTCCATTTGTCTTTGTGGCTAAAATGTTTATAGTAACACAGTACATAGACCTCTTGTTTCTACGCATTTCTGAAAGCCTATTTTTAATTGCACGTTCGTTTGCATGTGCAGTTATTTTGTGTTTAGTCACGGAATGTGATTTTAAATAAAAATTTCTTCGTGGCTGCTTAATGGGTTAAACAATTTTTGATGGCCACGCCGATTATATAAGAGTACGAACAATGCTCTTGACGCTAAGGAACCTGTTTCTGGTAAAACAGAATAATGTTTTTCATGATTTTCCAGACAAAGTTTGTTTTACTTCTTGTGTATTGTGCCGGAGACTATTGATGGGCTGCTTTGCTACGCAAGCTGTGTCGCTTGGACACAGAGAGGTCACCGGCTACTGGTTGTTAGAGGCACATGCATGGTTTTTCTACATACATGTGCTCGGACGCCTAGCAACTAGTATCGTACTACCATAAACACGACTGCTATTTCACGCTAACTCTTACTCAAAAGCTAGGCTAAAAAACTGCGCTGCAGTGTATCAAACTGACTAACAAAACCGTACGAATCAAATGATAACAGTGAATAGACAGATTCTATATAATACAACTTACTTCCATCACCTTTTTGTCATTAAAAATCACTATCTTAAAAGACAGATACAAATGTGATATTTGCTCACGCAGGTCAGTCGTTTTCAGTATATACAGGGCTAAAAAGAAAGTTCGTCATAAGCTCCAAGCGGTTTGAAAATTTTGTTTCTTACTGAGGAGCTTATCGCGCCGTGTGCAGCTTATAAAGATCATAATTCTACTTTCCTCGTATAACCACCTGCTAAGACTTGGGTTTGAGATTTGACAACTGAGGCTTGGCACATTTAAAGCTAGAGTTTTAAAAATCCCGAGGATTATGTCGACGATAACGATAGCATATATATTATATCCTACGGCAATGATAGCAGTTCAAAGATTGAGGTTTTTCATCTTATGAAAACCATATACCAATAAAATTACGGCTCTCTGTAGTCAACTAACAAATTAATTGCGTAAACAATCTGGCTTATAAGAAAATAAACTATTTAAACAATGATATAATTTTATAGCTTCGCAATGGGCGCAATACCACGCCCCTGGGTTTCAATATAATCTTTCTCATGCGTTTAAAACAAACATTTCCTCAGACAATTTAAGTTCAGCATTCTTTGGAAGAAAATCCAAAGATTCCCCTTACAATATTCTTTCTTTTGCGGAGAAGGAAAATGTTTAAGAACTCCGGCTTAAAAGAACGGTTTTTTTTTATTTGAAAGAGATCACTTTACTATATAAACTAATTAAACAATCTTTAATTAAGAATTTAGCTGAAATAATTTGCACGGAAATCATTTTTTCCTGTGATCATGAAACGTTATTGCGATTTCAACTCAATGTAAACAGAGCAAGAGCAACAATATTAAAAATCACCTCATAAACACACTCGCGTTACAGAAGTGGAACGAGAAAACCTAAGCAGAAAAGTTGTATCATTTTTAAGGCAGCTATTGGGGGTAGATTTTCTCAGACCATTTGTTTGATGAAAAAATAAATCACGCCCTATGTGGTGTACAAGAACAGTTAAGAAAATACTTTAATGCGGTAATTTCTACTAGAACCTATACTCCTTAAAATATACACTATCTTTTCCAAGGAGGAAACGACCACAAATCCCAACCACTTCTTTCACTCACTTTCACAGCGATTTTAGTTATGCTTTGCTTTTGTTCATACACTTGATCTCATAACGTGTGTAGTTTGAAACATTTCGTCAGATCAAGCCCAGTTAATGAAGAAGTAAGCTATCAGATAGGCGTTTTCCTTTTTCTTGCACGGTATCTTTTTAAAAGCGAGGATTTGGTTTTGTTATTGCAACTGTTATCAGACGTTGGTTTTACTCATATACCTGTTACGTGACATCTTCAACGATCGCTTTTACAACTCAGCAGAAAGCTGGCATTGAAAATACGAAAGTCTCTCTATTACTTCTCACAGAAAGGCGGATTCCTATTATTGGAGCATTTTCTCCGTTCACTTCTATCGAACAATTTCGTGACTATTTACAAAATAACGATAAGAGAATGTTTTTCACTTCACCGATAAAATCTACTCTACTTTCCCTTAGAACAGATTAATACTAAGACGTTGTCTGAGCTTTTTTGTGTTTGCTAGTTTTGGAAACGTTTTAAGTACATGTAAATTTTTTTGGAGCTTTTCAAAGCGTCTCCCTAAAATTCCTGAAGATTTCCTAATGACAACCTGGATTTTTGAAAGCATTGCATATTTTCTGGTATTTTCGTTGTACAATATTGAAAATAAAAACGTGTTGGAGATAAGAAGTATGTTTAATTCACTTGTTTCTAATCGAGATATAGTTTGAAGGCTATCAAAAATGGAAAGAATTGGTCGGTAGAATTCACAGAACACCGAACATTTTCACACTTGAGACAAGTGAAGCATAAAACTTAGAGTGCAGAAAGCAAACCAAGGTGGTGACCGCGTGGAAAGCACCGACAACCGTGAAGAAAAAACGAAAGAAAAGAAATCACCAAATTCTTACGCTATTGAATTCGTCGGATCCATCAAACTGGCTTAGCTTTCAAACAAATTCAAAACGCTATGTCGTGTAAAGAATAGTCTCTGAGAAAGAAAAAGTGCATTTCCATTTTGCAACTACTCCTGTATACCAGTTAGTAAACACAGCACCTGTCGTACATCCTTGTGGAGCAAAGCAGCACCAGTTCAGTGAATTCTGGTTTCTCAGGGTTGCATTATTGTTTTCTCGAACCGAAATAGAATATGCTATTTCGCAACATTATAGTTTTGTAGAAAATGTAGGCTTTTAGATATTGGCTTTGCATCAAGCTAAACCTGCTCTCGGTTTTACAGTGAAAGCTAAAATAAAATTGAATTATCGTAATAGCTTAACGATGGATTTAATTATATGGTATGTATATGCAAGAAGAATATTTTGCTTCGGTAACATGAACTACGGTTTTTCCTCGCTTCCTCAATCAAAGGTTTTTTGTCGCGGTGCTAATCGAGTTTCTATCTCATTGGTTGCGGCTATACAGTAAATAAAAACGTTCTTTCTTGGACGTAATTATAGAACCACAGGGGATAACGAAATAGGGAGAAAATAACAACGATAAGACGAATGACTCGGGAGTCCAATTCACGTAGAAAATGGTAATTAGATCTTTGGAATTCGTCAAGGTGGAAACTAAGCTCGCTTGATTACACTTTGAAGAGTCGTTCTATTTTAGCTTATTTTGAAAATATAGATACGTTAAATATTTCTTACCTTTGATTGTTATTTTAATATTTTCTCGTGTGAGTAAATTCTTTGCGGTCAACTGATAGCCTCGTAAACCCACCGTGAAGAATTTCGCTAAGAACGCCGTCACCCTCGAACAGTAATCGTGAGAGCTCGCGGTAATCCGTAGTTCTTTCAACGCGTATTTGTTCTTTGCCGTTTCCGTGGAAGCTTTGTAAAGATTTGTTAACGTTGATAGCGCTGGTATGCATACATGAATATCACTGCACCTCGAAAGCTGTTCAGTTATGTATGGTCATGTACACACTACATGGCAAAAACCGTCTATTTTTAATGGAATACTTGATAGAGTTTTACATAATAAAAGTAGAAAACATTAATTTTTACGAGGAGACGCGTTTGCTTCTCTTCGCGTTAAGGATTTCACAGAAAGCGGCGAAGAGAGAACTTCGCATCTTCAGCGACAGGTCAATTTTTGGTAGTTGCGCTTAGCAAATTTTCTAAAATGGCGGAAAATCGACCAAGTGAATCAAGATGCCTTCATCAAAGGCGGCGTCGGGAGATAATGGACTCCCTCAAAGATTGGGGTTAGGTTTGTATCTTATATTTTCCCTTTATGTCTTAGTGTTGAATACACTTTTTTCGCCTTGTTTGGGTTCGCGTTTTGCCGCTTAGATCTAGAAAATAAATTCAAATGTAAGCAATTAGCATTTTATCAACACTGTGTTGAAAAAAATTGGGAAATTTGCATTGGCAATCATTTTCTCACTGGGAGATTATTTGGAGAGCATAACAGAAGTCATTGAAGACTGCACGACTCTGGGAAATCCTAGAAAGGCGTTGGAGAGGAAAAAGGAAGAACTCGCTATTTAAATTTGCCTATAAAACGAAAAACCCAGTATTTCTCGCACAAAGGACAGCTGGAATTGACATCTGGTAAACATAGCTTCATTTGTTATCGTCTTCATTATATCAGACCTATATGGGTATTAGAATCACAACCATGTCCATTGTATGAGTAATTTGCGTCAGATAAGCTCTGCAGAAAGAGAAGTTGGCGATTACTACTACGTCCTATCAGAAATTCTCGCGATTTCACACAACACATCACAAAACAAATTCTTGTCAACGAATTTCTTTCAGATTACTTATCATTCCGTCGAATAAATCGGAAATAACCAAGAAAGATCTTAAAATATTTCCAAGAAAATGGAAGGCATTTTTAATCAAGAGAGGATAATCACATGATGGAACTAAAGATTTTAATTTTTTTGGTGCCAAGAAGAACTTTCAATGAATATAAAACTATAGAGTGCTTTTAATCCAAAATATTCGCCTGACTTAAAAAAAAAATAATGCGGCTTTACCTCATAGGCTAAGAAAACCGAAATATTTGCCATTACTATGTCAAGTTCAATTATCGTCAATGTCGATTCCTTTTTTCGTTTTTAGCGAGCAGTACTATTAAGATAAGGGCGGAGCGAGAACAACCTGTCATATTCAATTCCTAGTTATATAGTTGCAATGTTTTGAAGTTCCTTGGTGAATAAAAGCTTGCCGCCGTGTGCCAATAATGCTTTGCATGAGAGCCCAAAAATTCTGTCTCACGCCGAGTAATCAGCCGGGAAAAAAGATAAAAACGAACACGTCTTTCGCTTGATGATAATGAGCGAATTCACGCACACAACGCAAAAGGTAATGATTGCGCATTCACGAACGAACGAATTTAAAACTCTGACAACAATACATCCAATTCTGCGCTCTGTTAGTTTCACTTTCATGTAGTTTACCATCATTAGCTCCGCGAAGTTTGTTTTGCCAATATTAATTCTTAACCAATGAAAAGTGATAACCTTCGTAATTATCTTCTTTCCAGCAGAACTCATTAATATAGGGCTTAGTTCATTCATCAAACTAATTTTACGCGTCCAGAAAGGTTTAGTTTGGCGGCCAATGACGCTATAGCGATGGACTACCCCTTACACGTGTGTGGCGTGTGCCAAACAATAACCCGATTACACTTGAATTGGAAATTGGCAAGAAACCGCGTTCATTGGTTCTCTTCTTTATTGAGGGGAGACTGTAAGTGCGTTAATGAATTTTAATAAAGGGATTAATTGTCTCAAGCCGATTTGTTGGTAACAAAAATGTTACACTTCAACACACAACTTCACGCATGGATACCGCTTTGAAAAATCTCTCTCCAAAGTTATGGAGACGAAACAAGGTCGCGAACGTTTAATAAAACTATGCAGTTATAATTCCCCAAAATTCCACTAGTAGTTTAGGCCGGTGCTAATCTTGTCGGGCCTTGAAAAGATACCCGTAACTGGTGATTGCCGAAATTTTTGTTATCAATTTCCCCCCGCAGATGTTTCATGAATGAGTTATTTTTTCCCAGCGAACCGGGTCAGCCGAGAGCTGGAACTCACGACCGTGTCAACTCGGACAGGTTCAGCTGCCGTTGTACGCACGCGCAGTATTAATTTTTAAACTGCGCGTGCGCGTGGGTTTGGAAACAGGTGCATGTGAAGTGCAAATGTTGTTAACACAATGATAATGATTGTCTCTTTCTTTACGGGCACTCTCACTGCATTTAAGAACATTTTCACGCCATGCTAGTAGGCTTCAGTTCGCAGTGAACGTCTCCGAGATGAATCGCGACAGTTTATTGAATAAGACTTTAAGTCCTCCTCTGTCATCTCGAGTACCTATTTCTCATTCTAATGGTATTTCTTACTCTAATTCTTCGCTTTCCGGAGGTCAGATGAATGAGCCAAGCTGGATACCCTCGATTCGTGGATCTACTCACTCGGTATTTATTCTGAAATTTTTATTTGATGCTTTTTGTAATATTTGCGTCCGCGCGTCGGCCGCTCGGTCTCGCGCAAAGGCGTTCGCTCGTACGCTCGCTCGTAATTTTCTTCATCTAAAACTATTTCTCGGACTTGAACAATTTCAAATTAATATTTTTATTCTTTCTTGTTATAGCTGTCTTTCCCGTCAAGATCTAACAACCTGGTATGTGATAAATAAAATAAATACAACTTGATCGAATTCATTTCCGTTAGTCAACATTACACTCTGGTGCTTAAACATCGTTTTTCCCCTTCCTGCATTGTAGATTCCTCCAAGTGTATTTGATGGATTTGATGACTCGCACCTACTCTCCGCCTCGCAGCTCGAGCCGATGCCCAAATATCTCTCGACGAAGCCAAACAAAGCGTCCGGATTCACGAGTTTGCACAGCTACCACTCGACTCACGGGCACGACACGAGCACGTATGATGCTCACGACATTCTGGATCAAATCTCGGCCTCGCTCCAGCCAACAGTAAGCGAGTCTGCGTTTGATAAACCGTTTGAAACGCCATCGCCAGTCACCGCCACGCCTGTTCACTCTTTACACTCAGCTATCCATTCCGCTATTAGTGTGGCGGCCAGTAGCGACGATGTAATGAATCCACGAGAGCTAGAGTGGTTTGCAGAACGCTTCAAACAGAGACGAATCAAGCTCGGCGTTACTCAGGCGGACGTGGGAGCTGCACTAGCACATTTGAAAATCCCTGGCGTAGGATCTTTGAGCCAGTCCACAATTTGTAGATTTGAGTCGCTTACACTGAGCCACAATAACATGATGGCGCTAAAACCCGTGTTGACAGCATGGCTAGAAGAGGCCGAGAAAGCGTACAAATGTAAGAATACAACAAGCCAATTCCTTCCTAATTCGGATAAAAAGAGGAAGCGAACATCGATTGGTGCGGCCGAGAAGCGTTCGCTAGAGGCTTACTTCGCGATGAACCCAAGACCTTCAAGCGACAAGATTGCCTCGATCGCTGAAAAACTAGACCTTTCAAAAAATGTCGTGCGGGTATGGTTCTGTAACCAGCGACAAAAGAAGAAAAGAATGAAATTTTCCGTTCATTGAAGGCTCGGAAAAAAACTGGAGTAAACTGAATTGAATTTCCTGCCGGAAATCCCGGCGAAATCGCTCCATGGATCGATCGACGTAAGCGCAGATGCCGACACCGAGTGATCCACAGCAATTTGGAGTAAATTACAAATGGTGAATTTTATTTATACTATAAACGAAAATTTTAGAGTCAATGAATGAAGCAAGTCCTGATTTTTATTGCTGCTACTATTAAGCTACAGAAGTTTTAAAAATAAGATAGTAGTTCGCGTCTTTCTAAAGAACGAACGCGCTCTGTCGACCCTGAGAGGAAAACGAATTCCGTTGAAAAGCGATGCCTCTGTGCACTGCATTGGAAGACGTTTCGTTATCTCTACGAAACATGTCGCGAACAGCTTAAGAGCCCGCAGGTAAATAATATTCCGTGTATACCCTATTAGCTTAACAACTAAAGCAAGAAATTCCTAAGCACGAATCACTTCCGCCAGTAGTAAAATTATTCATAGTTCATATGGCCACAATTTCGTCGAAGTAACGATAAGAGTTTCGATTTTAGGCCCGAGGTTTGACGATAATAAGGCCCGAAATTATTTCGCTTACACCTGTTTCTTTTTGGCAAAATCAATTTCCCCATTTATGAAAAGTTGAATGTATTACTTGCAATTTATGTAAATTTGGAGGTTCTTTGTGAGGAAAAGCCGTTAAGACGTGATTAGTTTAGCACAGAGTCAGAGGAACGACGGAAAATCGTTAAATTAGGTGAAAACAAATATGAAAACGTCCATCGCTTTTCAAACGGTTTTTCTTCAAATAGAACCACCTCAGACATCAATTACGCTCCCGGGTTTGGCTTTGTTCGCCAGTGCAGTCCAATGAAATTCATCCTTTTAATTGCTTACAGACACTTCAGTAAAGAACTTACTGCTAGATAGAAATAATGGCATAGGCCCGGAAAGTATATGTATTTAAATATATATTTTGAAATTTTATACGTTGAGGAAACTTTTATGAATTAATCTTTACGATGTATATTTATTAACGCTGTACAAATTTTACCGCTAGCACCACAATTTTAAGTCTTTTTCTGAATCTCTATTTCGTTTTTAACTCACTGGTGCTGCGGAAATGTTGTCGACGGTTACGATATCTGAAAGACCACATAAAAATGAAAACCAGTGTTCTCAATTTCCAGATTTGTAATGAATTGTGTTTAAATAGACGAGAAGTTTTAATAAACTGAAGAGTTCGAAGAAAACAGACGAGAAATCCTTTTTATTTGTTTTGCTTTTTGTAGCGCGCTGGTGTAAGACCACCCGTATCTATAATTCCCTTGCGTGGTACATTGTGGCGAAGGTTTTCTTGATTAACAGTCGCTTTTTGTGCGTCTTACAGGTTGTTTGGTGAACTAATGGTGCTCTGATGGCAAACTATCGCAGAGTAAAACGAGTTAGTCCGAAAAAAACCGCGTTGTGTTCTTTCCGAACGACATTTTTTCAGTTATTTTGTCAGCGAGATAATATCATAAACCCACAAAATGAAAAAGCAAATTAAAAGGGAAGTAATTTTGGGAATTTAAGATGACATCTTGTGAAAGGCGCACAAGAAACCACTGCTAGGCCATCACGTAGTGTCAACGAACTGAAAGTGACGTGGCTGCAACGAGAATATTTTTAACTCTTTACTCCTATTTCTAAAGAAATTTTTTAGAAGCGTCGCTAAAATCGAGAAAACGCGCAAATTTATTGGGTAAGATTCCCTCCTTCAACTTTGAAGGGAAATGGCTTGGTTTGAAAGTAATTATTTCATTTTCAGCAGGTGCACGGATGAAAACTTGCAATCTCCCGCTAGGATTTTCATTTTGAGATTTCCCATACGTACTTAAATGATAATTTCACGAAGTAAGTTGTATTTAGAAGTTTTAACCACAGTTTATGTAATCGAGGTTCGAATCGATTCTGGCGCCATTCCTTGATGGAAATGGAAATGTGTCGCTATTCGGTCCACGACCAAAACAGAGCTGATTCGTTTAAAACAAACTCGACGACATTTACACAAAAGCCTGCCCTTTCCCTAACACCGAAGTTGAGAAGAGACTTTTTTGCGGATCGTAAATGGTTATCTTCTCTCACGAGTCGTTTGTGTCGCGTTTTTAAGTCGTCAAATTTACCGCATTGTTGGCTGTTAGCACGTTGTTTTTTCTCGTGGTTTCAAGCCGTCGCACGTGCTAGTTTATAAATGATACTGGCAAAAAGTTTTATCCCTCAAAAACTAATTAATCCAAAACCATGCCTACAGAATCCTGTATGAAACAAAACCAAGCCCTCGGGGAATGGAATTATTTACCGAAGGTTTTAAATTCACGATAGTTTTCACGGAAGCGCTTTTCCCGAGAAAATCGTAACAATTTGGACGCTAACAAAGCGCAACACGAGACCTTCTTCTAAGACAAAGACGAGCTTCTAGGCAGCTGTTGTTGTATTACATACGACCGACGTCTCCAAATAATACTCTTCGCTGGAAACACTTAATTAGAACTCTTCCAATAAAAATTTTACCGTAAACTGAATAAACAAGACTGGCTATTCCTGTGCGTGTTTATGCCTTTGAACGGAAATCCAGTTCTTGAACAAACGATAACTTGTGAACTGCGCAGGTATTTTCCTTCATACATTTGTAAATTTAAAGGTAACGAGATATATGAAGAAGGATTATGATAAATTAGTGTTTGAAATGTCGAAGAAGAAGCAATTTTTGGACATTTGTAAGAGCTTTCTACAGAGACGGGTTAAATTAAAGCTAGCTTGAAGTAATAAAAACAATAGTTCGAGTTATGTGCTTTGCAACAATGGCTCGTGTTTTTATGTTGACTATCACTTCAATGAGCTACCTCTACGTAAAAAAAATTAAATAAGAATTGGTGATTATACATTATTTTAGAGGGCCATGTATTTTAGTTGAAATGAAAACTCACAAAAAATGGTGTCTAAATTTCAAAAAAATGAACAGAGGACCATGTCAAATAAAGTGCCGAAACTGGTATCGTGAGGTGAACTTGAGATATTGTATATTTTAGCCAGGGGGACAACTGACTCCTCATAATACAAGCTATTTAAATTAAAGGAAATTTTTCTAATTTGCAAAATAAGAAGCATCACTTTTTTGCCACAGTCTCATTTGTTCATTAGACCCTCGATTCTGGTTACCCGAGTTAAATTCTACGTGCCAACACTGCCTTGTGTTGGACCTGATACATGGAATAGAACTAAACTTTAAAAGCTCTGGGAAATAATTTATACTCCCAAATAAAAGTGCCATAAATAAGCGTTATGAGGAAGACCAAAATTTATAAAAAAGAATTTTTAGGGCTTCGTAACACAAAAGTTGCCTAAACCTATGTGAAAAGGATGAAAACTTGCTCCAGCGTTATCGGCGACCGAGTGAAGTCTCCACCCGCACCTAAAATATCCTTGCTTTGAGAAACGCAACAGTCACGCTGCGTGAAAACAAGAACCACAGAAGCGAAACACACAACACCTGTCAACTCAAGAATTACAACGACTCGCTAGGGGAGAGATACAAAGATAGACTTCCTCTCAAACATCGAAATTTTAAGTGTTGATTCCGTCAATGTATTAGTTGACAAACATGTTCCAAGCCCGGCAAAAGATATTAGAGGTTATTTCAAAAGCTTATACGGGTAGATGTTGTTGACGCTGAATTGTCATCGCTATTCATATTTCCATAGAATCGAATATACAACAAACGGAGTATATATTTCAGCCAGGATGTGTCACAAAATGAAGCTTATATTTTTGTTAAAGAATAAAAGGAGAATCTATCCATGCTTCCTATTGCCAAGAAATGTAATAGAAGATTCTTTTCAATTGATTTTTCCAAAACAAACGGAATTCATGATTATGCCAGGTAGGAGGTAATGAGGGAATATAAACAAAGTAAAATAATAGTTTTCGTATGGAATAAAACCCATCTACCTCTCAGTCTTACCCTTTAAGGGTATTTCATGTTACACAGAAACAAATTTCAATATTTACTAAAATTTTATATATCAGTTCCATGCTTTACACACTTGCAGAAGTGTCCAAGACTGGTTCCAGTCTCAGGTCAATTTTCTTGACGACTTGAACACTGACCTATGTCCTTCCTGGCGGCCATTTTGAATTTATCCGGCCTTGGCCTTGCAATAAGAAGAAATTCAAACTTCACTTTATCCTCAGAAATGGTACTATTAAACTCCATTTTGAAGTGTCGATTAAAGAGTGCAAGTATTTTGAATTCCATTAATACGAAAATGAAAGTGAGAAATTTTGTATTTTCGTTTTTGTGCCGTCGCCATCAAACCCAAAGACGATTAATTACCATAACTCAGCTCACATGAAAAGCAACTGAAAACACGAAGATAAGGAAGTTGTAGCAACGCTACGAATAGATAAAATTAGCCACGAACTTAAATATTTCATGCTAACATTTGGAAGCTACAAAATTTTAATTATGTAGGAATACGATTTTGAGGCTGTAGAATAATTGTGGAATAAATACAAGTCCACACTAAATTGAGTTCTCCTAACTGAGGTAAGATGTGTCGAGGAATTGCATCGATGTTTCCATTTTTGTTAAGCTATTACTCAAAAGAGATATTACTACAAGAATAATACTTTATAGTTATGTATATGTCGCATCAACTATGTAGCGCGATTTTAATAATGGCATTTTCTTGAAATCTGAAAAGTTCAGTCGTTGACCTGTAGAAGATGGCATATCATAAAAGTTAAATGACTGTGCACAATCATGTTGTCAAAGATAACCTTGGCAAATATATTGCGAAGAGCTGAATCTATAAAACGGAAAGATTGAAATTAAAATTATTTCACAGTGAAGCAAGAACTTTACTTACAGTACATGCATTTTAATGTTTTTAACTTTAAAATCTTTTCATCAAATTTACGACTTAAACGGTGACGCACGCCATACTGCAAGCAAGGTCTCACTCGACTTTGTCATAATTGAAGGTTCTTGCTTTCTTTACAAGTTCATTGACTGTTGAATGCTTAAAAGCTTGTAAACTTTAAACAACTTAAGATCAGAATTATGAAATTTTAAAGCGTTCAAGGGTTTTATTTATTGATGGAAAAAGGTAAGCCGCCGAACGACAGAATAAAACAAGATGTTTCAATCGTCATTTAAGTTGCACATGGTGTCGGAGGCTTACACTTTTATTATTTCAACTTCAGTAAAACCGTCGCGTCAACGCTTGACAATCAGTACCACATCAACGTGAGTTTCATTATGAGGAAATGCATGTGAAGTTTTCTGTACTAAGCAAATCAAACGTCGATAACAGATGAGTTCGTCGACTGAAGTACCAAAACTCTGGCAAGCTATTTTCACACCGATCAAGGCTTAGCGAAATTCTTCATCAGGTAGGATTGGGTGATTTTAGATGGTGTTACTTTTTAAGCCCCAGACATAAATTCGACAAAATATCTTAACAGGCAAAGCTTGTGCCAAAATAATATTCGCGTCCAGCTGATCTCAGAGTGTAAAATAAAAACGGATTGTAATTATCTATTCTCCTCGCGCCAATTTCTAAGCTTAAAGTAAATTTTACACAGAATGGCTGTTAATGAACTGACTTCAAAACACACTGTAAGAAAATTCCATGGTAATGAAGTGAATTTCTATTTTTCGGTTTTTGAACTTTTGTTGCGTTTGACAAGCTTATTTATCGGAACGTGTTCTACATAAATGTCGATAGACAACGCCAGAGATTTTGTCAATTTGACGCTTTTCAGCAAACATAATATATCTACCAGCTAGGTTCATTTGTCGAAGGACAACTAAAAATTACGAAAATTTCATTCACGAAAAGAGGAATATCGAAATTTGTCACATGAATCGTATGTGCAATAGAAGTCTTTTATATCGTGTAATATCAGTTCAATGAATCGTTGGTTTAGATAATTTTTCAAGCAACTCATTATAATACCGATCGATATCGAAAAAGCAAAGAACGGCTGAATATATTGATGACCTTTGCGTTTCCCTTATACAAATAACCATTAACTTTTCACAGTTTGAGAGGAAATCAGATCATCTGATACTTCCAACAAGAAATAGTATAAGCTTAACACACCACCAGCCTTGCAAAAGTCTTTGTATTTAATGAAGAAAATTTGAACCACAACAGCTCATACTACTGTCTGGAGTGAAGCTACCGGAATAAAGGATGACTAAAATTGAACAAGCTTTAAAAATAAACCAAACAAACTCAAGGGAACGGGTTTACTCTGTAAGCTTTTAACATGAGACTAATTTGGTTTGTGAAGCCCCTAAGCAGTACTGCGCTAATATGTATAGACCGCCATTTTGTATTATTTTATCCATTCCATTTAAAACTAACTGTACATAATTCTGCTCTTGAGACGTCGAGTAAAGACGTTTCTTCGAAGATATACGGTAATACCGCTCATGAATTCAATGGGTAGTAAGAGACTTTACGTTTGAGTAATACCTGTTGTATAGACTGGTCAGCCACCAGATACCGAAACATACAACCACCTGTATTACTAAACAATTTCACATGCTTTCGTTTGAAATTTGCAAGACGAACGAAATAGCTTTATTTCACAATCACAGAGCCTCGCTTGCCTCAATTTGTTCAGTTTATCTATAGGCAGCATTAAATCTTTATTTAAAAGCTATTTAGCTCAAGAGTAGCTTCAAACATTCAACACAGAACTGGCAGATAATATATGGAAATATTCTCACAGGTTTTCATGGCGTACTTAGAATTTTAACAATAGTAAATCTCAAACGTTTATATTTCTAATTATGGCACATGCCGTAAAACAGGTCGTGGTGGAAATACGTGAGATTAGCCACGTTCTTTCAAAGGTTGTTCAATGGAATTTAAATACCGTTATGTTAAGAGTGACAAAAGCCGATATATGCAGCAAGCAGATGTCTTTTCTTTGCTAAAGGTTACGGAAATAGGTGAAATATTGAATTGAGGAATACAAATCAGTAATTCGGCGATACGATATCAGAATGTATGAATTTAGAACATACTCGGTTTGCAATGGATTTACGTTTCATTAAACCACGAACCTACCATTTTCTTCTATCATTGAAAACTACGTTCTACATTTTTTTCAGGTTTTTATCAATAAATTCATAGCTTGAAGTGCACGGACCCAAAATCCTTCATTCTCTCTCTGTTAATTCTTTCTTATGCTTTAGTATTTCTCATCATTACCGAGTTCATGTTTTTATTCGCTAGCAGCAATGCAGACAGTCTTCAATGAACACATTCATGCTATATCTTCAGGGATTGTCAAAAATGTACTCATTTAACAATCCAAACTTGAAATTGTATATGATGTTGGAATGCACATCCAAAAACATCACCAATAACATGTAAATGTATTTTGAAAGTTCTCTTGTAAAATTTGAAACTTAAAGCAAAAACTGTTACCTGGGTAAATAATTGTGTAAAGCTAAATTTTGATTATTATATATAACCGTTCATGCCTTGTAAAATATTCTCAGTTATTTTCAGAATGAATCTATAAGAAAATTCAATATTCAAATAAATTGTGTGGCATGACAATCAGTTATTTAAAATTACGCTCTGTTCTTATTATCTGGATAGAATGCATTGTGGACAAAACATGATTGAGTAATGCTTCTTTCCATTCATTACTGTTAATTTATTACAACTGAAGATGGTAAATTTCATCATCGTCATTACTTATCAGTGACTTGAGGCCATAAAAGGTCACTCCAGCTGCCCAAACGATTTTTAAATTCCTTAAAGCCTAATTCTTCGTTATGAGATTCACATTCATTTGACAGCTATGAGCTCTCCTCCAATTCAGCTCAGATAGACTGCTTTACATATGACTAAATGCGGGTATTTCTTTGCATATGGTTTCCTTTTTAAAATTTATTTAATTGGACATATCTAAATTGAGTCATTCAGCATAAAAGATTTGCAGATCTAGTGAGATTTTAAGTAACTGTTATGTAACGAATTATCTTATCTAAATCTTTTTAAGCTATGGATGCCGGAACCTACAAACATGCTAAAGCATATCTTAAAACTTTATCAAAGTCATCAAGCACACTAGAACAAAGAATGGGTTAACTTGGACAGCCTGATATATACTTGGACGGGTCTAAAACTGCAGTGAACATCTCCAGATTGTACTTTTCATATAGTATTTTTTTATCTGAAGATGGTTTTTTATTCTAGAGGCTGCAATCAACAGGATACATTTTCGTCCTTGCAGTGTATTGAGCTGATTATCCAAACTGTTTTTCTCTGCCGACAATCATTCAGTGAGATAAATTGAGAATCAATAGCATATATCTTCCAGATTTTCCATTTGTTTCAGAAAGGTGGATATGTTTCAGGTACCAAACTGTTGGAACCTTACAGCTGGCTCGGCGTTTTACACGGTCCATACACGCGATCTCTTAGCATGTCACCTGCAAAATCAATCCGTTATGACTGAGGGTACTTCAATACACTTCTCTTGTTTACAATCTGTTGTTCATTCTGAATCTTAGGTAGCTGCATGCCTATTTTGGTTCTGAAGTACCCCTTAATTTGTCAGTTAATTTTCCATTTATCGCGTTAACGTAAAGCGATCTACAATACATCTACTCTCCAGAAATGGAGGGTTGTCCAATACACCCGGAGGCAGGAATGGCTTGATACATCGAGGTAAACCGCTAGCATTTTTCTCTTTTTCTATAGCAACAAGCCAGTTCCTCCTTATGGTACTGAGTGGAAAGAAAAAAGCGAGATTCGTTTCGTAGCCACAACAAAGTTATTGGCGTTTTATTTATCAGCTTACTCTGCCTTTCTTTCATTAAATTTTCAATTTTGACTTCTCTAATCCAGTTTTTAGGAGAACGAAAATTACTGGCGTTTGACAATATGCTGTTAAATATTGAGAGAGTTAGCAGAATTCGTAACAATGCTAAATGAATTTGACATTTCAATTATTTTTTTTTTGTTTCAGCAGGAATGTGATGCAAAGTACGGCAATAAATTTGATGTGGTTCACTAGGATATCTGCATTTTTCTTCTACAGAACTAACAGCGAAGAGTACAAAAATGTTCCAATATTCACGGACAGAGGTAATGACAGCAAACGCAAAACTAACTTTACGAAATTGCTAGAAAAATGTCGATTTATGCACAGAAACTTGCCAGTAATTACGGTTAACAAAAACCTAATTTGAGAAAGTACTAAATAGCCAAGAATATGTCGCTATATGCACGGAAACTTGTAATCAAACTTTTAACGAAAACCTAATTTGAGAAAATACTAAATAGCCAAGAATATGTCGCTATATGAACAGAAACTTGCAATGACTATTAACGAAAACCTAATTTGAGAAAGTACTAAGAATAAGAAGAATATGTCGCTATATGCACGGAAACGTAACTTGTAATCAAACTTTTAACGAAAACCTAATTTGAGAAAGTACTAAATAGCCAAGTATATGTCGGTATACTGTGAAGAGAAACTTGTAATGACTACTAAAGAAAACCTAATTTGAGAAAGTACTAAGAATAAGAAGAATATGTCGCTATATGCACAGAAACGTAACTTGTAATCAAATTTTTAACGAAAACCTAATTTGAGAAAGTACTAAATAGCCAAGTATATGTCGCTATACAGTGAACAGAAACTTGTAATGAATATTAACGAAAACCTAATCATTGATTTGTGAAAGTACTAAGAATAAGAAGAATATGTCGCTATATGCACGGAAACTTGTAATCAGACTTTTGACGAAAACCTAATTTGAGAAAGTACTAAATAGCCAAGAATATGTCGCTATATGCACGGAAACTGATGAAAACCGTAGATGATGCCAGACATACATACGTTAACGAAAGAATTTTTTTAACAGGTACCGCATTGACAACCACGATACTTGCCAGTCGTGTGGAAACACAAGTCAATTTCATGCCAAATACGACTGAACAAAGCATGCCACTTAACCTGTAAACTGCTTTAAGGCTGATATTTAGCGGTACTTTTGGCAAGTCCATAATAAAAAAAGCGAGGATATTAATATTTGTAAACATCAAGGAGAGGGCTATTTATAAAATATTATAATCACGTTTGAAGGTATGTACTCACTGACAATGACTGATGAGTAGGTAGGTAACTATTTCTTCTATTCCTGTTTTCAAAACCGCACAGTTACAGATTACATATTAGCCTAATATGGAAATACAGGGAAGACTCGACTTATAAATTTCATTATACTAGGCTGCGTTGTTCGGAAGCCAGTTAACGCTAACCTTGGATTAAAGGTTATCCAAATTGTTATATTTCCTTGTATAAAAATGTTTTTCGACTTTTTCACTGCTTATGTTTTTAATAGTTTGAAATTATTTAAACTCAAAACTTAAGGACAAACAATGTAAACAGAAAACCTCGCCAAAAATTTACAAAACTGTCCCGGCTCACTAACCCTGAGTTAATCGAGTTTTGAACACCCCAGCACTGAACCCCATGAATCCAGTATATATAGAAGGCCCTATTTTTTGTCAGTTCTTCGACATAATGTTTGTTTTTTTTATTCCAAAGCTCGATTGTATCATGCTCTTGGGAACGACTTCAAACTGTATTGCCGACCCCGGTCCTACTCTCAAGGACTAATAATGCCAGAACAATTAAGTTCACAGCGCATGACTCAAAATCAACACAATCCTGAACGATAGTGTGCTTCAGTGGCTCAATGAACATAATGCCACACAAAGAGATGTTTCTTTGAAGTATGAAATCGTTAATCAATTCTCTGCGGAACCCCCTTGCCCAAAGCATTGCAAAAATATTATCATGTGGTTGTGAAGAGGACTGGGGTACGACCAAGAAAAGCCTTTCTTTTGTAAAAAGGTACGATGTCCCGAACATTTGACCAGGATTGCACAGCTTCTGATTCAAATTCTGTCATCTAGTGCTATCTAGAGCTACAAAGAAATGTATAGACCGAAAATAGAAATCTGCCTGTCTACATCAGCACGTGCTTTTTCAGGGGCACCCAACGAGAATATAGTTCAAAACCACTAAAACATAGCATTGTTGAAAGTATTTTGGTATTTAAACGGTAGATATAGGCATATTTTTATCCCCTAAAAATTTTTCATCTGTTCGGATTTCCTAGCTGAAAGTCTAGTGATCCGAAAATTATAGGGATCAAAACTTACCTTTTCGAAAATTTCAGCCAGAAAAAAGGCTCCCGAAAATTATAGGTGACCTTTTTAGGGTAAAAATCCGTTAAAAATAGGCAATTATACCATATTTTAGATGTTCGAAAATCTTAGGAGAAGCAGGCAAGCAAGAAATTTTACAAAAAATGTTCCGAAAATTCTAGATCTCAAATCGTCTTCCGAACAGATATATTTCCGAAAATTGTCGTTGGGTGCCCCTGCTTTTTCAGCTTATGTTAAGTTGTACAATCTGGGTCAAAAGGCATGGGACCGTTCCCCTTTTTTCACAAATGGCCTCAGCTGGTCCTCACCTCCTTTTCCACACCCATAATATTCCAGCAATTCTCTTGAGCAAAGGGACTGAAAATGGTGAAGTTGTGAAATCCTGGTCAAACGTCTTGAGACAGTTTACCAAGCTAGTTTGCAACAAATGGCCTCAATTGGCAGTCACCTCCCTCTCCCACGATTTGAATATTCTGGCTAATGCTCTGAGGCAAGGGGGTTCAGAAAATTGTTATTCATGGTGAACAGAGAGAAATTTGTCCCAGACTACATGTGCCTTATCATAATTTAGAAAACAGTCCCAAGAATATTCGCGAGCTGATTGGTTAAAAAAATCGTGTTTTTATAACTCGATGGAGACACAGAGCTAGCTCGAGTTTACGTAATGATGGCTCGAGCAAAGAGAATTAAATTTTGATAATCAAAGTTAGCAAGTTTTTTTCCTTTTTCTCTTCGCGGTGTTTTCTGAAAGGATTAAAAAACATGTCTCCCTGTTTCTATCGAGGTAAAGAAACACGTACTCGTGAGAGTTTGTGAGAACTTTAAAAAGCTGTGGAAACAATCGCCTGCGGCTCGTATTTCCACTCGTGTTTCTATAACTCCATAGAACATGAATACGGTACATACGGTATATAATTTGGCATTTTCTATAAAGAAGGTCATCTCTGACTACTAATAAATATCCATGGTGTTATGTGCGCTGTTACTTCATGTGACCTGGATCCAGATCTTATTGAATGTGTTGGTAAAATTCAGTTACTTGCTGTAAAGTCGATTCTTAATCTAAAAGCATTATTGTTTGCAATAATTCCCACATGGAATAATAAAAGTTGGTTTAAGAAAAACGCGTTCTTCACTTTACTTTTGGTGTGTTAAAACGTAATATTATTGGGCCACCTTCTAAACTTGCTGAAAAGACATAGATGCTATTTCACAAGAGGGTCTGTACAGTTCTAAAAGACATAGACTCAATACCGGTAGCTGTTCCCTATTCCGCCCCCACCCCTAGCTCAAGAAGAACCTTGGGGAACCGGACCATGGAGAGCTGCAGAGATCGAACCCAACTCAGACCAAACTGTACGATACTGCCAAAGCATATCGGTTTCCTGAAAGTAAAAACTTTCCAATACCCCTCCTAGCATTTTGTCAGGCTGCTTTCACTGCTCGCCCTTACCCGTCCACACGGCTGGGGGTAGAGAGGGGTAGAGAGGCACAATGAGAGTTAAGTGTCTAGCACAAGAACACAACACAAGTTCTCCGTCCCTGAGTACTCGAACACGGACCTATTAATGATCCATCCATGAAGCCGGCTAACAATAAGGCCAATGCCCTCCTCAAAGACCCCAGAAACTTCTCCGTAAGCAACGTTCAATGTGATTGTATAGTTAACCAAAACGTAAAAATATGGTTGGACCCTAAACTTTGGCCAATAACGTACTATCACCCGTTTATCTAAAACTGAAGAGGAGCCCCGCTTTCGACTGCCAACGTATAGCAAGCGCTTCGTTATCACGCCATTTTCCCCTTGGCAAAACAAAATCTCCGTCAATTTCCTTTTTGTCCGTTATCTCATCAGGTAGATGTGGAGAAATACGAAAGCAGGTAAGATTGTGTTAACTTATCATTAAACGTGCCAATTATTTTTTAAGAAAACCTATACCACGTTCACACCAACATTTTTGTTTAGTTAAACTGCTTTTAAACCTGTTAGGCTCAAAAATCGTTGCTCATACGATTCATATCACACAATTTAACACGGAAAAGTCTTGTTTGATTAAAATATGTTAGCAAGAGGATTTTCAATTTGTCTTTCCAAAATGACAGCAAAGCGTAATTATAAGAAACTGGAAAATACCTTAGCCTGATTCAGTTTAACTAGTTAGTTGGTCTAAATAGAGTATTAAGGTCGGCACACACGAGGGGACTAGTCTTTGCGACTACTCTCTGCAACTAGTGCCTTTAAGAGTTTATACGAAGGGAGTGGTCACAGGGACTTGTACCATGTACAGCTCACTCGAATCGTTTTGAGGAACAAGTCGCAGGGACCTGTCCCACGAATTCAAACCGGTTTGAATTCGTGGGACTAGTGACAGGGACCAAGTTTTAAAATCTGCGACAAGAGTGTGTGGAAAAATAGCCAGTTTACACGATGAGGCTTGTCCCCGCGACTTGCTCCAGAGATTGAGTTTCTGGGACTAGTTGCAGGGACTACTCCTCTCGTGCTTGCTGACTTTTATGATTTACATTCGTGACATCATGTCAAAGGGATTTCCTTTTGTTGCTCTTCTCCAGGTGAAAAGCTATAGTCTACAGTGGAGTCAAAGTTACCGTTATGTACAAGCTTATCCCGGCTTCCGTGCCCTCGATGGAATGCTAGTTCATCGACCTAGGCCGCCACTCCAGCTCCACCAACCCTCAGCCTTGTCAAATGGTAACCATTGCTACACCAGGGTAGGCAAAGGCACTGTGCAAGCAGAGTGTCTTGCCCAAGAACACAACACAGTGGCCAAGGCTAACATGTCATCCGCTTGGTCCGACCAGAAAACGATAGTTTAAACACACTGATGCAAAGGACCGCTAAAGAAAATGCTGCCTGTTTACGTAGGATCTGTAAAAGATCTGATCAGCCAAAAATAGAAAGACTAGAAAACAATGATGCAAGGCTGATTCTACGTAGAAAGCTTAACGGGACAACGACATGATAGATTCTAAACTGAAAGCCAAGAATTGCAACCGTGGACAACTGTTTCGGCCTTGTTGGGTCTCGTCAGCACGGTGTAGCAAGTAATAAAGTAATCAGCTGATCAAAACCGTGGAAAAACGATAGGCCGCCGATTGCGCTGTTCATTTCTGTCGTCTACTTTTCTCCCAAAAACTTTCTAATCAAAATTTTCAACAATTCTAATAAAATTTACTAAACTCCTATGTCTATGCCGCAAAGATCACTTATCTAGAAGAGTGCTGCTCTTTACTGTGATTGAAAAAATAAAATTTTAAAATGGCTTAGATTTAGATTCAGCAAAACAGAACAGAAGTCAGTTTATGTTTGAGACCTACTGCTTATGAGATAAATTCGGAATGTATGGATTGTCGTATCCTGCCTGGCGTTCCCTTCCATTTTATTAAAATACTTGTCATTACATGTATGTCTGGATCCATGAAACAGTGTCAACGAAAATCTCGCCGGCTCCGACGTATTTTTATTTTCTCGCCAGAGTAGATGGTATAAAAATTGAAAGCCGAATGTCATTTTTTTTATTTTCGTCCTCTCTCCTTTCTTCTTTTCGTACTCTTCTCTTTTTTCTGTTTTTTTTTTTTATCACCAGAGGGCCGTTTCTCAAAGCTCCCGGTAATTACCGAGCCCGTTAAGTTGTTTTGTTTTCCATTCCAGATGGGAGTTTCAAAAGTTTTGACAATTGTACAGGAAAGTTATCAGCTAAATAAACAAAAATGAACTTTATTAGAGGTTAGAACAGACCCTACCTTTCTAGCCTTGCATACGGTCAGCGCGCGGGAAATTTGAATTGACCAATCAGGATTCAGCAGGCGGGAAAAAACTTTAGGGCTGGTTCACACTAGCGACGGAATCGGAAGCGGAATCGGTATCGGAAGCGCAAGGAGCGTTACGATCCAGTGTAAATCAAAAATCGGAATCGGAAGTGGAGTCGGAAGCTCGACGGAATCGGAGTCAGAAGGATCAGAAGAGTTTCTTTTTCTTCCGATTCCGCTTCCGCTTCCGTCGCTTCCGATCCAGTGAGAACAAGGTGAACGGAATCGGAATCGGAAGCGGAATTATCACCAATAAAAAATTCATTACAAGTCCCTTTCAAACTTAGAGCAAGAAAAAAATGACGGCTAGAGGCTGTAAGACAGTTCCCCGTTCTTTATGACAAGTCCTGCAGGGACTTCAAAGACAACAGCAAAAAAAAAAGGTTAGCATGGGAGGATGTTGCTAAACAAATAAAACTTCAGACCGGTATGTATTGCAGTAGTAAATACAGTTTCATTTGTTTCCGTTAGTCAGGATCATGCTGTTGTATGGCTGCAGTTTTCTCGGGTTTTTCCGTTTGGGTATTAATTACCGTAGTATTGTGTCTGCTGAGAGGTTACCTGAGAAAAAAAAAGCATAGCTACGTCTGGCGAAATGCGGGATGGGAGTTACGCTGAAAGCGAGGCTTACGATTCCGCTTCCGTCGTGCCGATTCACACTAGATCAGAACTTTCTTCCGATTCCGACTCCGCTTATGACTCCGCTTCCGTCGCTTCCGTCGCTTCCGTCGTCCGTCGCTTCCGTCGCTCGTCGCTTCCGTCGCTTCCGTCGCTTCGTCGCTTCCGTCGCTTCCGTCGCTAGTGTAAACCAGCCCTTACTGTCCTGACGTCAATGTAAGTTTACAGGAAAAGCATTGAAGCCAGGCAACTTTTGTCGCTGGAGATGGCACTAAATATTCACGAAAAGGGATTTACAATTGTCAAAACCCTATCAGTTCTTAAAATGTGAAAAATATGAGGAAGTTTGTGTCTCCAAGCTTCTAATTTGGCGCCAAATCTGAGTCGCCGGCGTCCGGCATGGCAACTCGTTCGTAGTTCGTCGAGTGTCGCCAGGTAGGGTGACAGTTGTCTTATTTTGAACAAAATAACTGTTTCTCGTCAAACTAAATCCGAAATTCTCGAGTTAACTATTAGAACAAGCCAAAGCAACTTTAGCATTGTCTCTAGTTTTGTTACCTGCGAAGAAAAAGGCTATTATCGTGTCGTTTCGGTAGGACAGCTAAGTTTTAACTGCCGCTCGTACTGCGGGCTCAGCCGCCGTATGCAAGGAGAGACTTTGATTTCGAAATATGATTTCGGGCCCGTTAAGTTACCGGGTCTTTCGAGAAACAGGCCCCTGGAGTGATTTTGAGGCCTTTAGGAGAAACAAAAGTGATATAGGTCATTTGGTGAAAAGAGAATGTGGTTTTTAGGACAAAGTTTTCATAAACACAGTCATATAATTATGTTTCTCTAAAAACGTCATCAATACTCTGCCCAGGTTATCATCATTAGTCAGACTGAGATATACAAAGTCGATGAGAATAACAAATGTCTAAATTTGTTTTGACTGGTAACGGATTGATAACAAGCCGCCGCGCGCTGCAGCGTGCCGTAGCGTGCATGCGTTTTGTGCCAAACAGACAACTAAAACAAAATAAACAACCAGATCTCGTTTCTGCATAGCCGTGGGAGGTCTAGGTACGAGACACCGTTTGACTGTTTTCCATTGTAATAGTATCATTTTTTAAGACGTTCACAGAACCCTTATCATCAAAACATGATTCCACTACGGTCATTGTGCAATTAGGAAACCGTGCAGGCCGGACACACAAGAGTGATGGCTAACACAGGAATAGCTTTTATTCACTAACAAATTCCTAAAGCTGCAAAAATGACAAGACCAGAAGTTTGTGCTGTGACGTAATCATGCCCCAGTAGTCTACGTAGCCATGGTTACTTGGTTACAGGACACAAAAACAGCTGACAAAAAGTGAACTAGACTAAAATATATGAAAAAGTAAATGATCTGGTAATAAATTAGTACAAGGCCAAGTGGGCATGCCATTAGATACCATTTCATAGCTAATTTGCATATACGATCCACGCTGTTTTTAGTTTTTCAGTGAGCGATTGAAAATCAAACAAAACACCGTCAATATCAGTCAATATCAGTTCCGTTCGGTTTGTCAGTCGAGGTATTTAATCACTGTCATCTGGTTTTAACAGCTTCTGTATTTTCGGTGTTTGTAAAACGCCAGAACTTTATTTGGAATAAGTAAATCCCAAAGCAAACCAAGTTTAAAGTAACAAAAAATATCTGTAATTGTATTTTGAAAGTAAGAAAATTATACAACAGCGCAACGCAATATATTTTAAAAAATACACTAAATTTAATGCCTTGCTTGAAAAAAAAAATAAACTATTTGTATCCTATTAAACTTGTTTCCATGAACAAAATCAAACCAAGGGTTGTTTCCAGCTACAGCATGTCAGTGGAAGTGCGATTTCCTCCTCACTATTGAAGCCTTCTCGAATACTTTCCAAATGAATAATTAATGATCACTTTAAAATTTTCCTATGGAATTGGTGTATGGTTTCATTAGTGAAGTTTAACGAGTCCCGCCGAGTTGAATTACCTTCAATTTGTTTTCGACTGTATTGCTAAAAAAAAATTTCAAACACAGAAATTAGTGGTTACTTTAGGTTGTCCTATTAAAAGTCAACATTATTATGGAAAATTAATGCAACTTATTAGACCTTTCGAAACAGCTTCGCCGGGATGCAAAAACTCGATTTTGCATCCTTTCTGATATCAAAATTTAACTTTTTTTCCAGCGTAGTAATATTCTTGAAAATTCAATCTTTCTTTTCACATTTATCTTGTACGTATAAAGAATCGAAAGATTTCGACGACACCAAATTATAACTGACCGAATTCATTTTCTTATAAAAAATATTTGATGCCAGAGAGTAAAAACTGACCTGGAGCATTAGAATACAGACTCGAAAATATTTGCGCGGTGGACTTAGAATGGCCATTTTCAACCGTCGCAAAGCTATAGTGAGAGATAAAAGCCCACAAAGGAAGGCATTTATTTAACGAGCGACAAAGGATTGTCAGGAATAAAGTAATAGCAAATGGATTTTTCTTTCTTCCTTCTCAGTTCTGTAGGCAATTTCTGTCTAGGCTCTACACATTTAAATTATGGTAAAATGTTAATTGACAAACAGACCAAAAAAAAATTCGACAGTTTTTGTGATTTGGCGAGTTTCGGCGCTTTTCAGTTGAAATTTCTCTAAGATGTTCTTTACTTAATTAAGAGAAGGTGTTTAGTGCATTTCAGAATGTGGGAAGCTCAATGAATTTGTAATATTGCCCTATTTACACAGCCAACTTAATAACTGCCAATGGATGTCATATGCACTGCTAAGAGAAACAAACCTCCCATTATGTTTTAAATTTTTGATAACTTTCAAAACCGTTTTTGCATCTTAAACAGTTACCTCGAGAAAATTGCTTCTTGGGCTTTCTTTGTCCTTTAATCCTTAATGTTATCGTTCTTCCAACTATCCTTAGGCATTTAGTGTATAAAGACGAGATTTTGCATTATTTTTGTGTAATAAATTCTACCAACGCAAAACGATCAATTCATATTAAACATCAACTCGCGATGGGTACAGCACTCATTAACCATTCACAGAAAATATCGGTGGTTGTTAAGCCGTAAAATGCAATTACCAAACCAAGTTTTTCTGCTCCTTAGCCTCAAAGACAGTGTGTTCACGATGTACAAGAACAACTACACTAGAGCTGAGAGTTCACCTCACTTGGAACGATCAGCCTTTTAGGGCGGAGTTCATCTTAGCTCGATTTCACTGAATCACCCAGGCGACTTTTCAAGGTAATAGAGATAGCATGGCTTTTTCTCTTAGTTAACTCCCCGTTTAGAGACTACGAAAAATAACAACTCTTCACTAACCTCCTAACCCGTGACGACCTTCCATGACCTGGAAATACCAGTTTTGATAGTGCAAGTTCTTCCGTTAAAATCCTGCTTTACGTAATCATGACCGGTCGTAAAAACATCAACCCATTTCGACTTCGGCCAGTAGTCCTGACAGATATTTGCGAATTTCTATCGTGATGGGTTATGTTAAACGTGAATCCAGATGACCACCACAAATCAACCTTCTGTTTCATATATTTGTCCATATTTCTTGGGACTGAGGCACACCAGCAACTTTTAGCGGCGACACTTTCTCCTTCTGCTTGAGCGGGTGGTTACGAGGGCAAGCAGGCAAAACATTATTAAAAATTTGTGAGTAATGGCTTTTTGTGAGCCTCTGCGAGTATAAAAAATTAACGCGTGCTGTCTAGTTTTTGTGGCAGCACAAACACACCTGTATAAATTGTGAATGAAATTCGACTCCAGTTTCTAACCGCTCCTTTTAAAAGGAGCTAAAAGCAAAGGAGCACCGGTCGTATGCTTTGAAATCTCTGCTCAGTTTACGAAACCGCAACGACAAGTTTTGTCTCTGGTCGGGTTTTGGCGCGTTTTTGTCATCTTTGATCTCTGTTTCGCTACAGGCTGTGTAATTGTGTACCCAAAGTGAAAAGTTTAGAATCATTTGCTCATAATAAATGATTAAAAGGCACCTGTTGTAGTGAAAATTGTGAATAAATTTGGGGAGGATACTAAAATTTAAGGCAGTCAAGTCTCCTTTTTGCAACGAGGCCCAGTTTGACTTTTTCCGGCTTTCATTTAAATGAGTCTCTCCAGTGAATTAATGGCAACTTCGATTCCGTGGCTTCCCATAGACGGTGCATGTTGTTCCTATTTCTTAGCCGCAATGTTATTGCTTATTAAATAATAATGATCTACAATTCATCAATTTGCCGTCCCAAAATATTATCTCTGAAGTAGATGCATTTTGCCCTCGCAATACGAACTTTTTTCTCTTTTAAAAGTGCTTCACTTTATCCGAACTGTCAAACTCTTAAGACATTACATCTAGTTACATAGATTCTGTTTAACAGAAAATGTCAACCCAGGAATTTGACATTTACAAGAATATGTTTACGTATTTTCTTCATGTTTTCATTGTTTAGGGAAGCGACAGTAGCAAATTACGAAAGAAAATTCATCGAAATGTAATTACGCGCCCCTCCAAAAAAATAAATTCTGAATGGTAAAAAACCAAATTTTAATCCCACCTTGTCGACAATGTTAAGCATGCGACTTGTCATTATTTGAAGAGTTTTGTTTTAAAGTATACGCCTTAAAATAACCTTTTCCTAGACAAAAGAATTTTGATGAGGCTTATTCGGATTTCAGACTCCTTTTTCTGACTTCTGCTTTGGTGTTGCCAAGCCACCGCAAAAGTCGCACTAAAACTATTAAAAGGGTTTATTTCAGACTTTAATCAGCGCTACATACGTAAAAAAGCGTGTCTGGTGAGGAAGTGAAGAAAACTCAAACATGGCCATAAGGCTCCTTTAGATCATATTGTAGCGAGAGAATAGAACGCTTAAAAATCCCGAGACTTTTCATCATAAAATCGAGGAGAAGTTTGTGACACAAAAGGGCCGATTTCGTCGGGTATTCTTTGAACGTGTCATCAACAATTATTGATTTAAACCAACAGGAAAATTCCCAGCTCCGTTACTATTATATCATCGCTTTTTAAATGGATTAGAACAACTAAAGTAAAAAAAAAAAGTATTTCCGACAAAACGTCGCACACATAACCTACAACAACCGAAGTGTTTCCGATAATGCCTCTTGCCCATGACAACAACCCGAAGTGTTTCCGATAAAGCCTCGGGCACTTAGAAAAAACACATCCGAACTATCTCACATAAAATCTACTAGTGCAAAGACAACGACTTCCGAATTGTCTCCGTCCAAAACTCACAAACTATGACAATATCATGCAGAAGAGCTTCCGACGTACTTTGTACACGACATCAATACCCAATTTGTTCCGGCTAAGCCTCGTACACGATAAAAATCCCCGTCAAGCAAAACTTCGCACGGTTCACAAAATATGAATAGAGCT
>JAHPZR010032551.1:0-48206 GCA_019787425.1 Platygyra sinensis | reverse complement strand
AATAGTTTTCACTAGAGCTGCCCCCGCTTTCGAAGATCTGTTTAACACCTGTAAATGGTTTTTACTGAATATAAATACTGTGCATACGACTGTTAAAAAAGAAACGTTTGAATATTTATTGAAGTTAACATCCATGACTGGTAAACATATTTTTCTGTAAATGGCAATTAAATCTATTACAGCCATACATTTTTTTGTCATTTTTTTTGTGAAACAGCAACGTATTGTGTGTTAAGAAATTTGTTTATTTTATTGTAAAGAAAATATTCTGTGTAAACAGGCTTAGAAGTTTGAATATCGCAATTGGTGCAATTTAACCTTCCTGGATTTGTGTGCATTGAGTTACAAAAATAGGCCACATATTGTTATCTAAACCCAACTGATTTAATCCATATGCTGTCACTACTGTCAAAAGATTACTGCTATTCAAATTCACAGATCTCGAGCATGAGTGACAAAAAGAATCAAATGTTCTTAGCGTCATGAAAAGGCTCTCTTCCTCTTCATTGCGATAACCAAATGTTCTATTCTCAAATATCTGGCTAAAACAGGCATTACAATCCCTAGCCGCAAATGAACTACAAAGATCTATTATGTATGACCAAACCCTTCCTAATTTCCCTCAATAATGAACAATATTCTCTCGAAGAGATATAATGTGAGCAAACATTGAAAAGCAGGTCTGCAAACTCATTCCTAGGACGTAGATTTGATAAATATGGAAGAAACAAATGCGTAGAGATTTCCAAATAAGCATCAACAGCACATGAATAAATACCAGGGTTAACAAAAACAGAATTCATAAAGTGCCCTCTTCGAACTGTAACCACCTACTTGTGGATTCATAAAGTGCCCTCTTCGAACTGTAACCACCTACTTGTTTATCTTCGACAGCAACACATTCAAATGGAAATTGATCTAACAAACTCCGTATCTCTTTCTGACAATATCAATGCAACTCTGAGTTGGGATTCTGTTCTGACATTATCTTTCTGATTTGTTGGATCGAGTCTATCAATCATCTTTCTAATCTGTTGGATCGAGTCTGTCGACCCCGTTGCTGATTTGTGTCTAACAAATCAAATTTTGTACCGAATAATTTTATTCAGTGCTGTGAATGCTTTTGAATTCAAATAAATCACTGAACTACAAAATAATCATCACCCTATCAAAGGCTGCTAAGGCCCGGTTTAAACGTCGCATTTTACATGCACCGAATCAAATACTAATTTTAGTCGACTCGAATGAATACGTTCTGCTGATTTGATTTAAACGTCGCATTTTTTTTGCCGAATGAAATTGGTGAGAGCTAGCGACGTGTTTTAAATTCCCATTCGAGCAAACAAATTATTTAACATAATTTGAATTCGATTTGGCACATGTAAATTACGGCGTTGAAATCAACTGTCGAACTTCAGTCGTATATTCGACTGGATCAGTCGAATATTCGACTGACTTGCATCGAATTGAAATATGTCGCATTTAATTTTACATGCACTTAATTTGGCAATTCGATTCGGCACATGTAAAATGCGACGTGTAAACCGGGCCTAAAGATGGCGTGACGCGACTTCGTGGTTGCAAAACCTTGACACGCTGCTAGAAGATGGCAAAACGCGAACTCGTGGTTGAAATGCGGCTAGGTGATAGCGACATGCGAACTCGTTGGTTGCAAGACCTTTAAACACTGCTGAAAGAACTCGAAATGTTGTTAGAAGACGACGAAACGCAACCTCCTACTCGCAAGACGTTAAAGCGCTGCTCGAAGACCTCGTGGTTGCAAAATGACATCTACCCGACAGCACCTTGCGCAATTGCTGAAATATTACCCGAGACCACCGTGCGCGCCTAGTTTGATCAAATCGAGATTTTTTTTGCATACTACAATTTACTTACTTACTTACATCTTTACATTTTTGAAATTCCTTATATGTATACACGCGGGGGATCCTAGGGTGCCTCCTCGGGTTTTGGCCTCTGGGCCAAAACCCTGCGGGGGCAATTACCTATATGTTCAATGTATAAAGATCGAACCAATTATCCATTCTCCTAATTTTAGAGCGCATTCTGGGGGGCTACCGTGAAAATAGCTGAGATGGGAGCGAGGAACAGACCCAGGGTCAACTAGTGTCCCAGGAAGGCAGAGCGCACTGAAATACTCCCAGTCGATGTAGAGATGATGTAGGAGGCCTAGTTGACCTTGTTAAAGTAAAATAAATGAAGGGGGTAAGTTTCTAAAGAAACTGTGGTGCTACGTCGATGGGGAGTATAATTTGGTTTTATCAACTGGTCCAATAATGTGAATTGGCCACCGTAAAGAGATTCGGAAGCTGGCGTTTTCTTCGGAGCGTAAAGGTTAGTCCGTAACTTGCGTTGTGAAAAGGTTTGAGTTTGAACCTTGCCAGCTTCATGAGGTCGTGTTTTTGGCCAAGATACTTTACTTTCTCAGTGCCTTTCTCTACCCTGGATAGTAATAGAAACTGGGAACTTCTCGACCAAGCTCATTGCGAAATGCTTGCAGTGACCTGCAATGGCACAAAATCCCATTCATAGAGTGTTGCCACTCTGAGTGGCTTTAAATATCAGTTATAATAAAAGCAGCTTACTGTATTTTATAGAAACTAATTTAAGGATTGCAACGAGCTTCACTTAGGTAACCATGGAAACTAGATTTAATCATCGACACTCGGCCTCACGGATGGACCATTTGACTTTTGGGAGGGGTGTGTGATTTGGTACAGGCACGAATTTTTATTCTAACGTTTACGTGCACTAGGAGATTTATTTTAGGGATGTGTGTATGCATTCGAATGCATTATATTTTTTCTCTGTGTAACATACTTTTTACGCCTTGATCACTGATCGTTCGTGAATTTTCTTTTTCGGTAGTGGTGGTGTGCGTGACTGGATATTTTTGGTGCAAGCATGCTTGCAAAATCACCCACCCCTCCCTCAAAAGTTAAATGATCCATCCCTTAGTTGACTGCATAACGGACTGCACGCACTACACGTACTAAAGCATAGGTTATCAAAACGCATTCCGGCTTGCAGTACGAACCGAGAAGCTTAACACAGATTATGTATTAAAACGATATCAGATTAATTACAAGATTCACATAATCTGGCCTGTCGTCTGATAAGAGACTGCCTCGACCATGCACTACGTCCTGGATGAGTTTGTCTGCAAAATTTCGGGCAGTTTCCCTGCAGTAACATGTTAAAAATTCACACCGCAACGTACCAGGTGCAATGCAAGTGGCCAATTTCACGAACAAGACCAGCAAGAATTTTAAAATTAAAACAATTTCCGAAGATCCAAAATCGATCGCAGGCTCTCTCACCTTTATCGTTGAGGAGAGACCAACCCCTCTCAGAATCTCTCTTCAACGACAACGGAGGCATAGGAGATGGAGCCTGGGATCGAAGTCGCAGCAGCAGCTCTAGATCCTACGTCGGCTTGCGTAAGGCTGGACCAATGGACTATCCTTCTTTGCGTTGGAGGGAAAAATCGAACAGCGGATTCGAATTTCGGCGAGAAAACGCCCTCTCGGATCAGGTCTTTCGAGACAGCAGTGTCCAGCCTTGACTTCGTCTATAGAAAGCTAAGACAAACACCTGAAAACCCCCCAAAAACGACGAAATAGGCCAAATGGACAACAGAAATAAGGCAAGGTGAGTTCATTTACTTAGTTTTATTCCAAAAAAGTAACATTTTATTTCGTTGTGCGATTTTATCCTTTGTTATTTTAAATTCCATACAATGCCTTGTAGAGCGCTCAAATTCTCAACGGCCCAATGTGTAACACAACACCGCGCACGTAAGTCAGTCACGTCTCACTCGATACGCTTACATAAATCATTAATATTTGATCGATTCCTCGAATCGTGAGTTTGGGAGGCCTGTGCTGGCGTCGGCTTATTCGTCGGCTTATTGCTCAACCTCGTTCCCAGGGTCTTCTCTCTTCTTTCTCTAAGTAGAGAGAGTACCCTGGGAACGAGGTTGCTTATTGCTCAGTATCCGTGACGCGCGTGGTAAGTGTTTTGGCGGGAAATTTTAGCTCCTCTTTCTCACACAACAACACGCGACGAATATACTTTTGTCCGAAACATAATTTTCAACAAGTAACAGTTTCTGAAAGCTACCACACAATGCTGCATTTAATGCGTCAGTTTTATTTCTTCTCACTCTTGCTATTTATAGTTTATAACATTACTACAAAAATATTTACCCGACATTTTGTTTTCGGATGAATTACACCGTTTGACGGCAAAAATATTACTTTCAGACGAAGCTTAACTTTTCGGGACGAAAAGTTACTACTTTAATTCAGGAAGCTTTCAGAAGTTAATGAACTTTTTCAGGAGTTTATCTCGTTTGCTGTCTCTTTTTTTCAGGGCACTGCTTTTCTGTTTGACGACTTCTGATAGTGGAAAAGAGAAGTTGCATCGATCTTGCCAGTCTCTGAAAGAGCTTCGGCAAACATCTTCACAACCTTTAAAAAACAAAGGAAACAATTACATAAAAACAACGAACAACGACACAAGTGCTTTGATTAGATTAAAGGGAGTTCACGAAAACTGCGCGAGTTAAGTCAAGTAAAGCTGTGATGCTCCTCGCAGAAAACGTTATAGCGGAGCTCCGGGGGCCAAAGGGTCGCCAAGCGGAGCACCATAATTATAGAAACAAACAAACAAAAATATGAATTCAATAAATTGACCTCGCTCCCAATGTGTGGCTTCATAGCTCAGTTGGTAGAGCATCGCACCGGTATTTTCGCGGAGGTCACGGGTTGGAATCCCGTTGAAGCCCTGATCTTTTTCACGCTTCTTCTTTCCAATTGCTTAAATTGGAAAATTTACTGCGATGATCATTCTTCACTTTCATCTACAACCGCAGTACAAATATGAATTATTTCATATATACTACACAGAAACAGAACATGTATGCATAGCAATAGGAACCCACGCAACCCTTTTTTATGGTCAACATGGCTAGCGGCATCGCACCACAACGACGACCACGAAGTCGCGCAACATGACGGCCATCCAGCTAATACCAAGTCTTGCAGTCTTGGATTACAGCATATATCTTTGATATTAGACATCCATATTATGTTTAATTGACAGTTGTCATATCAAGAGATCCGCTGACCAGTATCATGTGACCATATCGCGGGTTAAGATTTAGAGCTCGCTCATTAAACAAATCTCTTACAGGTAGGTCCACCCATCGTATCACGGAAGTCAACGCTATTAGCGTTTTCATAAGTCTACACGGTCCTCGTGTGTCTTACGGGGTTATAAAACTGACGAGGAACTGATCAATGAAGGATTAAAAAACACGTGACACTACCTCTAAATTGGTAATGAGCGGAACTCCAGTGTCGATGGACGATCTCCTTATAAGGTAGTTATCTTTGATGTATTTAGTGTTCTGATTGGGTAAGTTGATCACGAGGTCGACTTCTTTGTCTTGGATCAGTCTGCAACAAAACGGCGGCAAAATTAGAAATCAGAGCAACCTCTCGTGCTCTTGTCGTTTGCTATAAAGGTCTCTAATTGCTCAGAAAGCTCTCTAATCTCAATTTGATTAAAGTATTTTTAATACAGGAAAATGGTCACGAAACATGGCAAAGTTATACGTTGTATGATTTTGTTGGCTATTTTGGGGGTTGACCCTTCATAAAACCAGCCAAAATACAAAGTGGTCATGTGTGCTCATAAAACGAACCAAAACAGGCATTGCGATTATGCAAATGAGCATAAAACAAAAGATGTGCAGGGTCAGGGACCTTCTAACATAAATCTCAGCCTATTTGTTGGCTTCTTTCATGTTAACCGGGTTTCTTAACCATTCCCCTCTATAACTATGATTAAAGACATTTAAAATTCGCTCTACAACATTTGTCAGGATATCGACGCCATATGCTGTGTGAGAGTCAGCTTTCGAGGACGTCGGGTTTTGTGTGGACGTCCATTTTGAAAGGATCAGTCACGGTATAGACCCTATGCAAAAATGGCTGCCTTTATATTATTCTTTTGTTCGTATTACATTAGCCTCACTAACCTCGTTTTCGAGACAAAAATTGTAATTTGTTACCCCGAACGAGGTTAGTGAGGCTATTTTGAATACGAACAAACGAATGGAGAAGATTGACACGGATTACAAACGATGAACCTGAACAATTTTAATAGGCTACACTTTCAAGATGCGCAAATTGTGAAGTAGTTCCTTTAAGGTAGGTAACCTGATTTGCCGAGACTTTTGGGTTCCTTCTGTGAGTACCAGAGCACAGATTACGTAAGCTTACGTAAAACAAAAGAAATAAAAGACAGGAAACAAAGCAACTCCAAATAAAGACTAATCCCAAGTTACTAAGAATACAAAACTTTCCGGTACCTGCAGAAAGACCCGACTTTTGCGTTTTTTACCTGGTAGCTGTTGGGTTGACACCGACACTGTGTAGTGGCCATTCCACAGGCTCAGCTGGGATATTGTGCTCGTTTAAATACTGTGCTGTGGCTTCTGTAGCGTACAAAGTGAATCCTAGTTGGTGCAGCTTGTTAGCCGTTGGAAGGAATTTTGGTTGCAAGGATTGCTGTTAAAAATACGACAAGAAAAGCAAAGTGAATAGAAATTGGGTTAATTTATGTCATCAATTCAAAATGGCCGCCTCTGAATCGTTTTCAGTGGTTGGTCGTTCACGGAAAAAGCTTTGGAAACGAGGCCGGTTGATCCGTCCTTCCCATCTTCCTCCGCGCGAGACAAACATTTCATAACAACAGACTGGTGACGAGTCAGGTGTAACCGCAACTGGAAAACTATTTCCAGAAACGAGAAAACCAGTTTTAAATCACCACGACAACGGCAACGTTTGAGCGCTAGATTGAATATTAAGGAATAAAAAGCAGTTATTACGTATGCCGGTGTGACAAAAAGTCTGCAATTGATAATACAACCTACGAAATACAATGTGGTTTATCGTAGGTACTCTGTCAATCATCTTACCTGAATACCAATCAAAATTCCCTTTTTAGGCAGACGGAAGCCGGTTGACATCAAAGCCTTGAGAAAAGCGGTTTGGGCATTGGCTCCGAAACAAGCTACCTACAAAGAAATAAACAAGCTGCATTTTAGAATTTGAAATACAAGGGTTACAAAGCAACATTGTATTCTTGGAGAACACGATCGAGGGATTTAAAACCAGGGCTTCAATTTATCGTCGTGTTTTTCTATTTTCCTATCTCCTCACCTCTCCAGTGGAAGCCATTTCACATCTCAACAGCGGATCGGCGTCACGCAATCTTGGCCACGAAAACATGGGCGCCTGAAGAAAAAGATACACGCATGCGCTTTATCAACATTGTAGCAACCCGAGTTAGTTACCACAAATAAGAGCAAACAGTGCTCGCTTTAAGACGGAAACTGACAATGCAAGAATAACGTAGTTACGTTGATGACGCGAAATTCAAATTTCTTTTTCTTGTTTCCAAAACAATTTTTGCACGGTGCTTAACACCGGCCTACTAATGATAGTCACGAAGTAAATTGCCACGCGCAGGAAAAATTCACTGACTTCTTTCTGAGCAGAAAACATTTTTCGCTGGCCATAAACAGTACAGCATGTTCAATGTGTTTCGTTAGTTCGGAAGCACTGAGAGGAAAACCTAGTAAAAGAGTTAAGCGCATCAAACCTTTATCTTGCCAATTTTTTTGTCGCTCCCAACCAACAAAACGCCTAAAAGCAGTCTAAGCATGGCACGTCTGATAAAATGAAAAGTCGCAATTTACATTTCTTTTTCGTTAACCACGAGAATTAGGATCGCAATAACTAGAACGTTTCCAACATTGATACAAAAAATCCATCCTAATTTTTTCCATGTCTGTGGAAACTGTGAGAGTTGATGAGCCAAAACCCTGCCCTTGTACCAGTAACAACTGGCTGAGGTGACAAACCTTAATGCCGACATATCCAACGGGCTGTAGAGGCGTGTCCAGGTTAGGAAGTGCATGTTCGTCAAGAGGATGATTTACCATCACTTTAGTAGCCACACCGATGAAGTCTGTGCCAATTGTTTTGGATATGAATGGGAACGAGCGAGACGCGCGCAGATTACATTCAATCACCTGTGAGAGAGGAATATAAAAAGACAACATTAGGCCAGGAAGGTGGAGCTAAATTGGGTATCCCTGGAAATCTCGTATCACTGTTCCTTTCCCCCATCACGATTCCGGGTATAGTTGGGGACTGTCCCAGAAGCCCGAAATCCCAGACCTCCCTAGGAAAATCGTAACCCAAAGGACCCGGAGAAACATCAGATCAAGGGGAAATTGACAACTATTACTCGTTACAATATTTAAAGACGAAGCATCATCAGGCTTAGTTGGTTTTCTGATTCGTGTCCCCTATTCTGGTCGAATTGGAATTTGACTGAAGTGTTGGTATTTGTGCTGGACAGAAAACCGGTGAACACGGAAACCCTCAGAGCAAGGCGAAAACCAACAAACTCGACCCACATGTGACACCCAGCTGGAATCGAACCCAGGCCATATTGATGAGAGGCGAGCGCTTTCACCACTCCGACATCCCTGCTCCCCTCACCTTACGTATGACGCTCAACCACAGCCACGACCACAACAACAACAACAACAACAACAACAACAACAACAACAACAACAACGCCTTTATTCTCTCGCTATATTTCTAATTGTACAAAAACATCATTGATAAATTTAAATATCAATGACGCTCAAAAAGCTTAAGACCAAATATCGCAAACGATTGCAATTTCCTTGAGTAATGTTCTCCGGTGGGTTCTCATTCTCCCTATAACATAAACAATTTTCTAGTTACTTGTCGGGAATTTAGTGTAGCAAGTGCAGTTGAAAATGATACTTACCATAATCTCGTTATTTTTGGCCAAAAACTGCGTGTTGAACGGACCGGAAATGTTAAACTTCTCAGCTATCTTCCTGGTGGCCTCTTTGACCTGAAAGAGAAACAGAAATTGGGTTTAAAAATCCTCCGATTCACAAACTGTGCGGTAACCCCCCGCCCCTTTACTTCAAGTGATACAATTCTTGCTACAAGCCGGAACCTCCTGAACAGAAGCACGTGAAAGCAAGTACAAACTTCTATTATGCGGCCACTGTCGGGGACGAGACAACTGGCCGATTAATAGAGGTGGCCGTTTAATGGAGGCTCACCCGAAAAATATCACTGGCCGCGGTCCAGTTTTAGTTTATCAAATGTAAGTACAAACCAATGCAGGTGGAGAAAAAGCCGCACAATGATTGTTATAATGCGGTGCATAACGTTAACAAAAGCCAAAGAAACAATTACGTTTCCACATCAATTGCCATTTCTTTACCTTTTTCTGTGTAAAAACGTCCAACTTCAAATCTTCCTCGTCGTTTAAGAGGAATAAAACAAAACATAATCACCTTTGGGAAAGCTGGCCACGGCCGCTTAATAGAGTTGGCCGCTGAGAAGAGGTTTTGTTACAGTGTATAGCTGGCAATTCTCCTGGGACTTTGGCCGCTGGCCGTCAAATAAAAATTAGCCGCTAAATAGGGGGCTGCTTAATAAAGGTTCGACTGTACTCAGCCGCGCCTGCAAATACTGCAATCTTAACGTAAGCATGTGGCCGCACGTGGTCAGCCAACGCCCAATCAATTCGACCAACCTGTGCGATGTCTTCGTCACTGATGGTCTGTGGAGGTAGGATCAGTGTAGCATCTCCTGAATGAACACCAGCATTCTCTACGTGCTCAGAAATAGCATGAGCGACAACCTGAAGACAAACAAGCGACAGCATCAGCAGCTAGCCAGAGAGGGGTAATATACAAGAGCGTGCCGGATAAAACTACAACGGCATTACATTTTACTTTTTTATCAGGGTTGTCGTTCTAACGTTTTCTTTGTCTCATAAAGTTTAGCATAGGCCCCATCTACATTACGCCGGAGGAATTTAAAAACGCAGCTTTGTTTCTACGGTTAGGCCTACCGTCCACACTAATCCGTCATGAAAACGGAGCTTTCCGAAAAACACTCTTCAAACAGGAGGAATTTTAAAACGCCAGCTTTGCCTTTTCGGGTGGAAAACATTTTGCCGTGAACGGAGATTTTCGAAAACGATGACGTCACGATTATCATGCGATTTACCTGACCGAGTTTTCCTCAAACACAAATTCAAAATGAATGGAGAAATTCCTCCCGCTTAGTGTGAACGAAAACATTTGACGCGTTTTCAGAGAGTGGACGGCGCCTTAAATGTAACCACAATCATTCACCTTTCCGTTTTTCGCCACCGCATCCATTTCGATTTCACGCGCACCTTCAATGAACTTTGTCATCACAACAGGATGATCCTGAATGAACAAAACAAAATAGTTTATTTACACCAACCTTAAGAGTACGCTGAGGTAATTAAGAGGCATACTCTGAGAGATTTGAGTTAGGGTCGGCCACGGTACCTCACCGATTTGGCTGAAATTTTGCATGTGGACTTGCTTTGGGGTCTTGACTATGAAATGGATGTTTCAAAGTTCTGGTAAATTTTATTTCGGGAGTTTTGATCATGGCCGGTTTCGGTCGGCCCTAAAGGGGAGCCAATATGGCGGATCAAAGGACTTCTTGTCATCCTTCTGTCCAGCTCACCATAATCTGTTACCAAAAACTATTAATACCGCCTTAAAGGGCTATCTTTCTACTCACATTCTATGCCGAATACTTCTCTGAAATAGAAAGATTTGGTCATAAACAAGCGAGAAGTTGTAGTGTACTTCCAGGCTGCTTTTGAGAGACGTTAATTCACTGTAAATCGCGAGGCCGATATCTCCCATGTTATGTCGATTGACAGTTTACTGTTTACCCAGGATGTAGATCTGTTATAGCAGGTTTGACAGGAGGAATAAAAAAATGAGCAACTTCTTTAGCACGGGAGAGAACAATTCAATAAGTGTGACCATTGTACGACTATCAACCGCTCATTTAAGCGTTATTGCTGGTTTTCACTGTCACGCCATAGAAAATTAAAATTAGCAATCATTCCATAAATTAAGTCAAGGATCTGGGATAAGATAGATGATTGATATAGAAACAACCTCACCAAGATTTAGGACCGTGCGGTTTATTCGGAGAAATATTTATTCCAAATTTATAGAGCTTTGTAGAGGGGCACCAACATGGCAGCCGTAAAGTAACAAAAACATCTGTGATTGAGTTTTGTTATTAAAACGAAAGGTTAATACGATACAGCCCTAACACATTGAAACTTATACTTAATCTAGTGGAAGAATTCTTCAGTTAGCAAAAACTCCTGTTTTGACTTACGCGAAAGCCTTCTCTTACCGCTGTTTCAATGTCACGCAAAGCATAAACAAAGGTGCATTTCGAGATCGAGCATAGTTTTTGTTAAACGTGGAGTTCTTAGAGGGCCTTGCATTTGATGCGACTAAAACTTCAGAAGTTTAGGTGATATTTGGTTTCGATTTCAGGAAAATAGGAATTAGGGTGTTTTTTTTTTGGTCCCTACCGGAGACTGCTCATCGTACGGCTCTCGCATGTGATCACAAAATAAAAGCCATTGGATAATGTTACATTCAGTTGCTTATTCTCGCAATAAGCGGAAGAAAATCAGTTTGAAGGCATGTACAAGAACAAGTACCGTTTGAGAGTATTTCTAAACTACTTCATGTTTTTAATTTACTTACCGGTTAGTCATGCGGACGCGGCTCCGACATTATTGTAATGCACGCTCGTTTTTCTTCTAGTCTTTAGTTCGTTTTATGTACAGTTAAGTTATTGCCGGTTAAAAGTTGGGTACATTTCCGCATTTTTGAAGCCAGATTGCTCAGTAGTCGGAGAAACACGGAAAAATCAAACGCGCTCAGCGTTTCTCAACTCACTTTCCAGTGAGCAACGCTAGAATTCAATTACATAAAAGTGGCTTTTTCCCACGGCTGAAACAAACAACCCTGTTATTTTTCGTCCTGAATAAATTATGTGTCTGCAGATCGAAGCAGGAACAGTTGAACACATACAGGTTGAGGTAAGTTCTGCTAATAATTCGATCTAGTTAGTCTAGTTATATTATTTCGGTCCTATTGATAAATCCACGGAGTTTTCTTTTTCATTTAATTCCTGGCGAATGTTCAGTGAAAAAGAAAATGAAATTACGTAACCTGTTCACTGCTCTATTTGAAATACCTTCCCCGGGACATAGCACTGAGGGAATTTAACATTTACCCAGTGAAAAGATGGTGTATTTAAAGGATATGATGATGAGGATGATAATGGTGGTCAAGAAGCCTGTTAGAAGCCCCGCATTGTGGGGGCATCTGAACACCGGAACCAAATAAATAAACAATTGAAATCGGCATCGTTCGTCTCGGACACTTTGCAAAGGTTAAACTTTACCTGTTTCCGCTTCTATCATTAAAAACTCCAGGTTCAACTATATTTCTCTGAAATCGTCATTTGCTGCGAAAATTGGCGTTCTAATGTACGCAAGTTAATGTACAAGTTGTTATTGTATTGGGCGTTAAAAAAAAACTCGCCGGTAACAGTTGTAGCGTTACACGAGTCAACCGCGAGCCCAAGTCAACCTCGAGTCACGAGCCAACCTCGAGTCAACCACGAGTCAAGTCAAATTTTTTTCTATTTTTTCCCGAAAAAAAAGTAGATCGCAGGAAATAAAATATCTGAATATCAAGAGAAAGTATAGCTGAATATAGATTGTTAACAACAGGATATTTTGATAACAGGCTCAGCTCGATCGCGACTCGCGCGATCCGTTGTAGTCTTACGCGACATATTTCCAGAGCACACGTTATTTGTTGTGCCCATTGCCGATTATCAAGGTACGATTGTCTTATCCAAATAGTGAGTGACATGCATCTAGTGACTTAAAGAAAACTTGAACGATATTGTAAAGCATACGTGTCACGCGAGTGAGTTGCCTCTTTCCTGAATTTTCAGAATTTTGTGTCCGTCGACCTTGAAACTACGATAACTTTATATATATTAAAAGTGTCGAAGTGTTTAGCACTGATGTACTAATTGTGGACACTGAAATAAGCTAACAATACTGTAAATTAAACTGAAACTTGCTAAGAATCCCAACTGGCAGGAGGCTGACCAGTTGGCTACTAACAAAGCGTAGAGAAGTTGTAGATCCATCTAGTAGCAGGGAGAAGGATTTGAACTCGGGACCTCCGGATTACAAATCCAGCGCCCTAACCACTAGGCCAAGCCACCTCCATTGTCACTATTACATTGTCGTTGATTTCTTTAGAAATAAATTAAATGTAGTTTTGCAACACTAATAAAGTTCTGTAAACACGATCCTTCAACAGTTCACGTAATTTTAAGGTCGTCGGGCACAAAATTCAGGAAAGGCAACTCGCTCGCGTGACACAGATGTTTTACAATATTGTTCAAGTTTTCTCTGGAGTCAACACATAGTCAGCTATATTCCTGTCACTCACTATTTGGATAAGACAATCGTGCCTTGATAATCGGCAATGGGCACAAAAAATAACATGGTTCCTTTGAATATATGTCGCGTAAGACTACAAGATCGCGCGAGTCGCGATCGAGCTGAGCCTGTTATCAAAACCTGTTGTTAACAATCTATATTCAGCTATACTTTCTCTTGATATTCAGATATTTTATTTCCAGCGATCTACTTTTCTTTTCGGGAAAAAATAGTAAAAAATTTGACTTGACTCGTGGTTGACTCGAGGTTGGCTCGTGACTCGAGGTTGACTTGGGCTCGCGGTTGACTTGGGCTCGCGGTTGACTCGTGTAACGCTACAACTCAGCCGGTAAGAATTATATGGATCTTGGTATTAGATAAATGCATGTGCGTATTTTTGTACACGTGAAAGCTGTTTTGACGTCAAGTAACAAGGCCTTTCTTTTAATCGTGCATGAGTAATATATGATGGAGCTTCCCCATATCACCGCCAACCAAACCAACCCCGTTCATTTAGTTTATCGCCAACCGTCAGTACTTCCAGTAAGATTGTGTTATGCAAGAGGTTGCAACGACGGTTTTCCGACTCCTGGTGTATCCTGGTAATACTAACTTTAAGAATTCCCATCCTCCTTCTGAACGAGCTGTGGGCTACGTAGGTTTCCATTGTATCAACGTTTCTGTGCAATACGGTGTTTCAGTGTGTAAGTGTCCACAAATTATCTTTTTTTTTTTAATACACCCTTCACGTCACGCTAGAGTGCAGTTTCAAATTTTTGTTTAGAGCCCATGCAGGTTTCATCATCGCACAGCTCAAAACACTGTCAATTAGAAGGGGCGCTCAAGGAAACAACAATATACTAATAAGAGACAGACCATTTTCGTCTTTAGGGACCGCAATGTAATTACTGATAGAAAGTTGTTTTTTTTTTCACAAAAGTTGTTTTTCCATCAAAAGTTCAGGAAGGCTTTTTTAGCATTTATTCCAAGATCCCAACAGTAGCAAGTTAGGATCTGGAGCTGTTACTATTTTTTTTGTTTCGTTTTACCTCCCTCCTTGTAAGCTAAGTGCCCCACCCGACGCCCCCCCCCCCCCCCCCACCCCCACTTCCTTCCTTCCCATCTCCTCTTCCCCAGTAACAAAATGTTCTCATCGGCCGGTTGTTCGTTTCAAGTGCTGACTGATGATCAGAACCGCCGGTGGGCCACTTCTTTTTACAACCTAAATGAATACCAAACTTGAATTGGGCTTCAGAACGCTCATCGATGTGCACAGGGTGAGTGAAGCCTTGAGCTAATTCAAATACTGTAGTACATAGGTGAACTGCGTTCAATACATGACAAAGAAATAAGTGCACTAATCGAGCGTGTGTTTGTTTACTTTTTAACATCCGTATGGTACGGTAACAGTATTGACTGTATTTAACTGTACATGTCCTCTAGACATATTTTTGCTGTTTTGTTACCTCAACAGATAGCGCCAACTTAAATAATGCACGTAACGTATTTGAGATATGAAGTTTTCACAGGAGCGCGGTCGCCCTTGTAAACAAGATTTGCATCGAGGGTTTGTTTATTTACATTAGTGAAAGTAGATTCCCTTCGATAAATCATTCGAACGATGTTGCAAGTAGAAATAAAGTAATAAAGTCAGTAAAATGGCTGTCTAGAAGTAAAATATGCTAACATTTCTATGATTATTAACGATCTGGCTTCAAATGTTTGCCTTTGCTATAGTTCGTGTTAGTAGCGGTTCATAGTCGTACAATGGTCAAACCTAAGCAACTTGTTTAATTTTTTTCTCTCGTGCTAAAGAAGTTGCCCATTTTTTTCTTTCTCGTTTCAAATATATTATAACAGCTCTACATCCAGGTTAAACAGTAAACTGTCAATCGACATAACATGGGAGATATCGGCCTCTCGATTTATAGTAAATTTACGTGTCTCAAAAGCAACTTGGAAGTACACTACAACTTTTCGCTCGTTTCTGACCAAAACCTTTTATTTCACCAAAGTATTTGCCATAGAAAGTGAGTAGAGAGATAGCCCTTTAAGACGGTATTAATAGTTTTTGGTGAAAGCTTATGGTCAGCTGGACAGAAGGATGACAAGAAGTCCTTTGATCCGCCATACTGGCTGCCCTTTGAAACCGACCGAAACCGGCCGTGTTCAGAACTCCCAAAATAAAATTTACCAGAACTTTGAAACATCCATTTCATAGTTAAGACCCCAAAGCAAGACTACATGCAAAATTTCAGCCAAATCGGTGAGGTACCGTGGCCGCGACTTTGTAGTATTACTCAAATCTTACAGAGTATGACTCTTAAGTTCTTAACTCAGATCGGGGGCGTTATATCTCAATAGTAGGGGGGCGTTATGTCTTGATAGTAAGGGGAGTTATGTCTTGTAGTTAGGGGGCGTCATGGGGTTGTTATGACCGGTTACCCGTCTGAGGGACTCCTACATGGCGGCCGGAAACAAGTGGAAACATCTCATGACATCTGGACCCCGGGGGGCGGGGGGGGGGTACTCTCTTATAAGGGCTTAATTGGGACGTGCGGCCAGCCAGGGTATGTTTTTCGGGATTTTTGTCTTAAACAGGGTATCGAATTTATCATTTTTTGTCTTAATCAGGGTATCGCTTTATCAATTTTTGTCTTAAACAGACTATCTTTTCTTGGACGTTAAACAGCAAAATTTTTACAAGCTCTTGTTAATTAATATTGACTTCCGTTGACTTTGGCATTGATACCAGGCACATTAAGTTTCCACTGATTACACAACAAGAAAGCCACACAACTTGTAACCGCGACTTTTAACGTCTTAAGCAGGGTATCAAAAATCGGAATTTTGTCTTAAACAGGGTAGGGAAATCAGCGATATTTGTCTTAAACAGGGTCAGGGTATGAGGGGCCGGGCCGCACCTCCCACCCAGGGATATAACGAGTACCCCCCCCCCCAACCCCCGGGGCATCTGGAGTTTACTTTGGCTCTCTCAAAACGTTATTTCTCTCTGTTAAACTTGAAAACATTCGCATACATTGTAGGCACTCCTCTCAACATATTGGTTACTCAGGACTCGAAGATAAGATAAGATATCCCTACCCTTTTATATACCTCAGCTTGTGAAATCCCTACCCTTTCATATACCTGAAGCCTCAAAAAGGTACCCCTACCCCATAAGGCGAATCGATATTTTCGTGCACGTAACTTTGTTACCCAGAAACAATAGACCCTATGCAAAAATGGCTGCCATTAAATTATTCTTTTGTTCGCATTCAAAATAGCCTCACTAACCTCATTTGGGATAACAAATTCTTTATAATTTTTGTCTCAAAAACGAGGTTAGTGAGGCTAATTTGAATACGAACAGAAGAATAATTTAAAGGCAGCCATTTTTGCATAGGGTCCATGCCGACGTCACGCATTGTGAAGAAACCGTGTTCTATTTTCAAAACAAAGCGGTCTACCGAGCTAAGACTAAAAGTAGTACTTCTTTCGCCTAGTCCGTCGTGCGTGACGAAGTGGAAGAGGGACTACTCGTAGTGTAACCGAGCTGAAGACAGGTCAACAGATATATGTTTAAAAATGACTTTAACCTTTTTCTGACGACACGTGAAAACCAAAAATTCATTTTGTAGCATGTTTCTTCATCGCTGTTATCGCCGTCCACGATGGATAGTGGGTTGTACAGTGGTGTCTACTGCAGTCATAACCATGTTACTAGCCCATTCTCTCGGTGTGGTGAGTGTGACAGTTCTCTGTATGTTTTGTGTTGCTAACTTGAATGTGATTTCTACTTGGTTGTTTTTTCAAGTTGGCGAGCACTGTAGTGCTAAAACCGTCCTGGACGGGAAACTCGTCGTATCTCGTCTGATATGACTTCGGTGAACGCCGACGGGCAAGTAGGTCGAATGTTTCACTCAATGATATACGGCAAAAAATTGTCATAGTGTAAACTTCAGAATTCGTTCATGCTTAGCGTACGTATATCGAGTTATGGATGCACTTGGAAAAGTTTGGGATGGCAAGGATTTATTTCTTTTCTTTCAAATTACAAACGTATTTCCTTTGGAGCGGGACTGGGACTAGACAAAAATGGGAAATAATGACAAAAGAATAAAACATTTTCACATTCCCCGTTTATAATGGCATATAACCAGGTAAGGTAAAGGTTTTGAAAGAAAAAACGAGAGTTTTCTTGTACGTTTACATCCTGTAACGTAAATGATCATATTTCTTTCGATTTAGGGCGTGGTCAATCACGTGACCACTTAAGTCGAGTAAATTGTCGGCAGAAAATCAGTTTGCATATAGATAAACAATTAGAGGCCAAGGTTTCAGGCAAAAAGACTAAATTTAGATCAAATGTCCAAAATGTCACATGTAAGTAAGACCCATGCCTTAATTCAGGTGAGTTCTGTATCGGCTATTGTGAACCGGTACACGAGAACAAAGCCGCAAATGTCAGACACCATCCTGTAGCCAACGAACTAGTATGGAAAACCGTAGACTTTCGGGAAGAATCTTATAACACTCTTAGACCCGGTTCATATATCGCATTTCTGCCTTGTCGAACGCAATTAGGATAATAGAGATGATTTGCTTCATCATCCTTTGTTTGAATTGCATTCGACACGGCAGAAATGCGATGTATGAACCGGGCCTTGCTTCAACACTCAAATTACACGCCATATTAATTACTACATAGTTTCTTTCGCTAACTTCTTAACTTACTAATAGTTTCGTCTTTGCTTCTTCTTGTCTCATCAACATTCCCGCTCAAAAACAGGTGGACCTAGTAAATAACGGAAAGACCAGGCAATGTAATCTATTTAGGTCGAAGCATGGATAACAGAAGAGACATCCGGGCTCTTCTATTATCCATGGTCGAGGAGCTTGAAATTATGCTTAGGTAGAAAACCTTCTGGTCATTGAACGTCGGAGCTGTGTTTTAGTCTCTGTAGATGGGGTTCAGAGCCACCTTAAATTTTCAAAAATTTAAGGTGGCTCTGAACTCCATGTACAGAGTTTTTTAAACTTTGCCAAAAGTTGCATCTTATCCTGCTTATCAAAATTCTATAATAAGAAAAAATTTCACCGTCCCGTTTTTGAGATATAAGCGCTTAAATTAAGGGTGTTTTTAGCAGGTCATAGTGTTTCTATGGTAGCATATAGTGTAACGAAAATAATACCAACGTGTTCACCAGTGATTGGGCAGTTTTTTGATACCATGACTGTAGTATCAATTGATAAAGAGTGGTTATAATGAACCAACAAAATCTACGTCTTGGAAATTGCTGGAAACTGTTTTGAGTCACTTTGAAAAAGCTGCAAAATTTCAGTCGAGTTATGTGCAAGTTCCTTTTGTGTAAGTTTCGACAATGTGAAGGTTATTCTGAACAATCCAAACCCTACTTCGAGCCTTCGACTTTTGCCTGGCAAAGGCAAAGATGTTTACTTCAACGTGAGTATTTTGACTTTGTTTGTCTACATTTTCATTGAGTATTTTTACTTTGTTTGTCCAACGTTTTTATTATAATTAATTCGAAGAAGCGAATTTTTCATTGCCAATTTCACGCTGTACTTCACATCGAATGCAAATGAGAAAAATCCTTCGTTCTCCCTCATAAGCATTCGATTCGCTTCATAATAAAAATAATAATAATAATGATAATAATAATAATAATAATAATAATAATAATAATAATAATAATAAGCATTTATATAGCGCTAAATCGACTAATTCTTCATAGCGCTTCACAATATCTACTATATGATTAAAAAATACAAATTAATAAAACAGAAATTACATAATAATTAAAAAAGGAAGTTAAAATATAAATTGTTAACTAAAGGCAAATTTAAACAAATAAGTCTTCAACTCTCCAAACTTTCCAAGTGCATCCATAACTCGATATACGTACGCTAAGCATGAACGAATTCTGAAGTTTACACTACGACAATTTTTTGCCGTATATCATTCAGTGAAACATTCGACCTACTTGCCCGTCGGCGTTCACCGAAGTCATATCAGACGAGATACGACGAGTTTCCCGTCCAGGACGGTTTTAGCACTACAGTGCTCGCCAACTTGAAAAAACAACCAAGTAGAAATCACATTCAAGTTAGCAACACAAAACATACAGAGAACTGTCACACTCACCACACCGAGAGAATGGGCTAGTAACATGGTTATGACTGCAGTAGACACCACTGTACAACCCACTATCCATCGTGGACGGCGATAACAGCGATGAAGAAACATGCTACAAAATGAATTTTTGGTTTTCACGTGTCGTCAGAAAAAGGTTAAAGTCATTTTTAAACATATATCTGTTGACCTGTCTTCAGCCCGGTTACACTACGAGTAGTCCCTCTTCCACTTCGTCACGCACGACGGACTAGGCGAAAGAAGTACTACTTTTAGTCTTAGCTCGGTAGACCGCTTTGTTTTGAAAATAGAACACGATTTCTTCACAATGCGTGACGTCGGCATGGACCCTATGCAAAAATGGCTGCCTTTAAATTATTCTTCTGTTCGTATTCAAATTAGCCTCACTAACCTCGTTTTTGAGACAAAAATTATAAAGAATTTGTTATCCCAAATGAGGTTAGTGAGGCTATTTTGAATGCGAACAAAAGAATAATTTAATGGCAGCTATTTTTGCATAGGGTCTATTGTTTCTGGGTAACAAAGTTACGTGCACGAAAATATCGATTCGCCTTATGGGGTAGGGGTACCTTTTTGAGGCTTCAGGTATATGAAAGGGTAGGGATTTCACAAGCTGAGGTATATAAAAGGGTAGGGATATCTTATCTTATCTTCGAGTTCTGAGTAACCAATATGTTGAGAGGAGTGCCTACAATGTATGCGAATGTTTTCAAGTTTAACAGAGAGAAATAACGTTTTGAGAGAGCCAAAGTAAACTCCAGATGCCCCGGGGGTGGGGGGGGGGGGTACTCGTTATATCCCTGGGTGGGAGGTGCGGCCCGGCCCCTCATACCCTGACCCTGTTTAACACAAATATCGCTGATTTCCCTACCCTGTTTAAGACAAAATTCCGATTTTTGATACCCTGCTTAAGACGTTAAAAGTCGCGGTTACAAGTTGTGTGGCTTTCTTGTTGTGTAATCAGTGGAAACTTAATGTGCCTGGTATCAATGCCAAAGTCAACGGAAGTCAATATTAATTAACAAGAGCTTGTAAAAATTTTGCTGTTTAACGTCCAAGAAAAGATAGTCTGTTTAAGACAAAAATTGATAAAGCGATACCCTGATTAAGACAAAAAATGATAAATTCGATACCCTGTTTAAGACAAAAATCCCGAAAAACATACCCTGGCTGGCCGCACGTCCCAATTAAGCCCTTATAAGAGAGTACCCCCCCCCCCGCCCTCCCGGGGTCCAGATGTCATGAGATGTTTCCACTTGTTTCCGGCCGCCATGTAGGAGTCCCTCAGACGGGTAACCGGTCATAACAACCCCATGACGCCCCCTAACTACAAGACATAACTCCCCTTACTATCAAGACATAACGCCCCCCTACTATTGAGATATAACGCCCCCGATCTGAGTTAAGAACTTAAGAGTCATACTCTGTAAGATTTGAGTAATACTACAAAGTCGCGGCCACGGTACCTCACCGATTTGGCTGAAATTTTGCATGTAGTCTTGCTTTGGGGTCTTAACTATGAAATGGATGTTTCAAAGTTCTGGTAAATTTTATTTTGGGAGTTCTGAACACGGCCGGTTTCGGTCGGTTTCAAAGGGCAGCCAGTATGGCGGATCAAAGGACTTCTTGTCATCCTTCTGTCCAGCTGACCATAAGCTTTCACCAAAAACTATTAATACCGTCTTAAAGGGCTATCTCTCTACTCACTTTCTATGGCAAATACTTTGGTGAAATAAAAGGTTTTGGTCAGAAACGAGCGAAAAGTTGTAGTGTACTTCCAAGTTGCTTTTGAGACACGTAAATTTACTATAAATCGAGAGGCCGATATCTCCCATGTTATGTCGATTGACAGTTTACTGTTTAACCTGGATGTAGAGCTGTTATAATATATTTGAAACGAGAAAGAAAAAAATGGGCAACTTCTTTAGCACGAGAGAAAAAAATTAAACAAGTTGCTTAGGTTTGACCATTGTACGACTATGAACCGCTACTAACACGAACTATAGCAAAGGCAAACATTTGAAGCCAGATCGTTAATAATCATAGAAATGTTAGCATATTTTACTTCTAGACAGCCATTTTACTGACTTTATTACTTTATTTCTACTTGCAACATCGTTCGAATGATTTATCGAAGGGAATCTACTTTCACTAATGTAAATAAACAAACCCTCGATGCAAATCTTGTTTACAAGGGCGACCGCGCTCCTGTGAAAACTTCATATCTCAAATACGTTACGTGCATTATTTAAGTTGGCGCTATCTGTTGAGGTAACAAAACAGCAAAAATATGTCTAGAGGACATGTACAGTTAAATACAGTCAATACTGTTACCGTACCATACGGATGTTAAAAAGTAAACAAACACACGCTCGATTAGTGCACTTATTTCTTTGTCATGTATTGAACGCAGTTCACCTATGTACTACAGTATTTGAATTAGCTCAAGGCTTCACTCACCCTGTGCACATCGATGAGCGTTCTGAAGCCCAATTCAAGTTTGGTATTCATTTAGGTTGTAAAAAGAAGTGGCCCACCGGCGGTTCTGATCATCAGTCAGCACTTGAAACGAACAACCGGCCGATGAGAACATTTTGTTACTGGGGAAGAGGAGATGGGAAGGAAGGAAGTGGGGGTGGGGGGGGGGGGGGGGGGCGTCGGGTGGGGCACTTAGCTTACAAGGAGGGAGGTAAAACGAAACAAAAAAAATAGTAACAGCTCCAGATCCTAACTTGCTACTGTTGGGATCTTGGAATAAATGCTAAAAAAGCCTTCCTGAACTTTTGATGGAAAAACAACTTTTGTGAAAAAAAAAACAACTTTCTATCAGTAATTACATTGCGGTCCCTAAAGACGAAAATGGTCTGTCTCTTATTAGTATATTGTTGTTTCCTTGAGCGCCCCTTCTAATTGACAGTGTTTTGAGCTGTGCGATGATGAAACCTGCATGGGCTCTAAACAAAAATTTGAAACTGCACTCTAGCGTGACGTGAAGGGTGTATTAAAAAAAAAAAGATAATTTGTGGACACTTACACACTGAAACACCGTATTGCACAGAAACGTTGATACAATGGAAACCTACGTAGCCCACAGCTCGTTCAGAAGGAGGATGGGAATTCTTAAAGTTAGTATTACCAGGATACACCAGGAGTCGGAAAACCGTCGTTGCAACCTCTTGCATAACACAATCTTACTGGAAGTACTGACGGTTGGCGATAAACTAAATGAACGGGGTTGGTTTGGTTGGCGGTGATATGGGGAAGCTCCATCATATATTACTCATGCACGATTAAAAGAAAGGCCTTGTTACTTGACGTCAAAACAGCTTTCACGTGTACAAAAATACGCACATGCATTTATCTAATACCAAGATCCATATAATTCTTACCGGCTGAGTTGTAGCGTTACACGAGTCAACCGCGAGCCCAAGTCAACCGCGAGCCCAAGTCAACCTCGAGTCACGAGCCAACCTCGAGTCAACCACGAGTCAAGTCAAATTTTTTACTATTTTTTCCCGAAAAGAAAAGTAGATCGCTGGAAATAAAATATCTGAATATCAAGAGAAAGTATAGCTGAATATAGATTGTTAACAACAGGTTTTGATAACAGGCTCAGCTCGATCGCGACTCGCGCGATCTTGTAGTCTTACGCGACATATATTCAAAGGAACCATGTTATTTTTTGTGCCCATTGCCGATTATCAAGGCACGATTGTCTTATCCAAATAGTGAGTGACAGGAATATAGCTGACTATGTGTTGACTCCAGAGAAAACTTGAACAATATTGTAAAACATCTGTGTCACGCGAGCGAGTTGCCTTTCCTGAATTTTGTGCCCGACGACCTTAAAATTACGTGAACTGTTGAAGGATCGTGTTTACAGAACTTTATTAGTGTTGCAAAACTACATTTAATTTATTTCTAAAGAAATCAACGACAATGTAATAGTGACAATGGAGGTGGCTTGGCCTAGTGGTTAGGGCGCTGGATTTGTAATCCGGAGGTCCCGAGTTCAAATCCTTCTCCCTGCTACTAGATGGATCTACAACTTCTCTACGCTTTGTTAGTAGCCAACTGGTCAGCCTCCTGCCAGTTGGGATTCTTAGCAAGTTTCAGTTTAATTTACAGTATTGTTAGCTTATTTCAGTGTCCACAATTAGTACATCAGTGCTAAACACTTCGACACTTTTAATATATATAAAGTTATCGTAGTTTCAAGGTCGACGGACACAAAATTCTGAAAATTCAGGAAAGAGGCAACTCACTCGCGTGACACGTATGCTTTACAATATCGTTCAAGTTTTCTTTAAGTCACTAGATGCATGTCACTCACTATTTGGATAAGACAATCGTACCTTGATAATCGGCAATGGGCACAACAAATAACGTGTGCTCTGGAAATATGTCGCGTAAGACTACAACGGATCGCGCGAGTCGCGATCGAGCTGAGCCTGTTATCAAAATATCCTGTTGTTAACAATCTATATTCAGCTTAATAATACACATGAAAAAATTACTCGATTCTGATTGGCTGAGAGCAGTGCAGTTCAAGTGTAACACCAGTGCAAAAAGTGTAACACCGGTGCAAAAAGTGTAACACCAGTGCAAATTACACATCGCATAAATTCTGGATTATGATTGACTGAAAGACAAAAGGAAATTTTCTAAGACACTGATATCACGTAAAATGATGACGAAAAGTTTGTGCAGAAGCTTTGAATGACAAAACATGGCTTCAAGAAAGATTTTCCGGCACTTCCTCTGTTGGGAATTGTATTCAGCGAGTTGTAGGCTCAGGTCGGCTCAGACTCCAAATTTACGAATTATTTAATGAACTTACCACGTAATCCTGAACATACAACAAACGGCGAATCATAATGCCTAAAAACGGTGAAGAAACTAGACTCAAATCTCCAAAAACAGCAGCAAGGCTGACCTAAATTCTCAAACCCGGCAAAAAAATACAACAAAGATGAAAATTTGGAAAATTACGACAGCGAAGTTCAAATGCACGCGCGAGCACATTCTGGGCCATGATTGGCCAATTATAATCACCTGAGATTAAGCGCGCGAAACTGCGCGCGGACAAAACTGGGAGGTGAGTTCAGAGTTCGTAAAGTTCAAAACATCCTCCACGCAAATTTTTTCATGTTTATATTATTAATAAGTAATCATACGGTTTTTCTCGTTCAATTTGGAATTAATTTGCACTTGTGAGTTTTTCAAAAAGCTGAAATTGCACTCGCCGAAGCGGCTCGTGCAATTTCAACTTTTTGAAAAACTCACTCGTGCAAATTAATTCCAAATTGAACTCGAAACCGTATGATTACCTATACATACTTTCTCTTGATATTCAGATATTTTATTTCCTGCGATCTACTTTTTTTTCGGGAAAAAATAGAAAAAAATTTGACTTGACTCGTGGTTGACTCGAGGTTGGCTCGTGACTCGAGGTTGACTTGGGCTCGCGGTTGACTCGTGTAACGCTACAACTGTTACCGGCTAGTTTTTTTTTAACGCCCAATACAATAACAACTTGTACATTAACTTGCGTACATTAGAACGCCAATTTTCGCAGCAAATGACGATTTCAGAGAAATATAGTTGAACCTGGAGTTTTTAATGATAGAAGCGGAAACAGGTAAAGTTTAACCTTTGCAAAGTGTCCGAGACGAACGATGCCGATTTCAATTGTTTATTTATTTGGTTCCGGTGTTCAGATGCCCCCACAATGCGGGGCTTCTAACAGGCTTCTTGACCACCATTATCATCCTCATCATCATATCCTTTAAATACACCATCTTTTCACTGGGTAAATGTTAAATTCCCTCAGTGCTATGTCCCGGGGAAGGTATTTCAAATAGAGCAGTGAACAGGTTACGTAATTTCATTTTCTTTTTCACTGAACATTCGCCAGGAATTAAATGAAAAAGAAAACTCCGTGGATTTATCAATAGGACCGAAATAATATAACTAGACTAACTAGATCGAATTATTAGCAGAACTTACCTCAACCTGTATGTGTTCAACTGTTCCTGCTTCGATCTGCAGACACATAATTTATTCAGGACGAAAAATAACAGGGTTGTTTGTTTCAGCCGTGGGAAAAAGCCACTTTTATGTAATTGAATTCTAGCGTTGCTCACTGGAAAGTGAGTTGAGAAACGCTGAGCGCGTTTGATTTTTCCGTGTTTCTCCGACTACTGAGCAATCTGGCTTCAAAAATGCGGAAATGTACCCAACTTTTAACCGGCAATAACTTAACTGTACATAAAACGAACTAAAGACTAGAAGAAAAACGAGCGTGCATTACAATAATGTCGGAGCCGCGTCCGCATGACTAACCGGTAAGTAAATTAAAAACATGAAGTAGTTTAGAAATACTCTCAAACGGTACTTGTTCTTGTACATGCCTTCAAACTGATTTTCTTCCGCTTATTGCGAGAATAAGCAACTGAATGTAACATTATCCAATGGCTTTTATTTTGTGATCACATGCGAGAGCCGTACGATGAGCAGTCTCCGGTAGGGACCAAAAAAAAAACACCCTAATTCCTATTTTCCTGAAATCGAAACCAAATATCACCTAAACTTCTGAAGTTTTAGTCGCATCAAATGCAAGGCCCTCTAAGAACTCCACGTTTAACAAAAACTATGCTCGATCTCGAAATGCACCTTTGTTTATGCTTTGCGTGACATTGAAACAGCGGTAAGAGAAGGCTTTCGCGTAAGTCAAAACAGGAGTTTTTGCTAACTGAAGAATTCTTCCACTAGATTAAGTATAAGTTTCAATGTGTTAGGGCTGTATCGTATTAACCTTTCGTTTTAATAACAAAACTCAATCACAGATGTTTTTGTTACTTTACGGCTGCCATGTTGGTGCCCCTCTACAAAGCTCTATAAATTTGGAATAAATATTTCTCCGAATAAACCGCACGGTCCTAAATCTTGGTGAGGTTGTTTCTATATCAATCATCTATCTTATCCCAGATCCTTGACTTAATTTATGGAATGATTGCTAATTTTAATTTTCTATGGCGTGACAGTGAAAACCAGCAATAACGCTTAAATGAGCGGTTGATAGTCGTACAATGGTCACACTTATTGAATTGTTCTCTCCCGTGCTAAAGAAGTTGCTCATTTTTTTATTCCTCCTGTCAAACCTGCTATAACAGATCTACATCCTGGGTAAACAGTAAACTGTCAATCGACATAACATGGGAGATATCGGCCTCGCGATTTACAGTGAATTAACGTCTCTCAAAAGCAGCCTGGAAGTACACTACAACTTCTCGCTTGTTTATGACCAAATCTTTCTATTTCAGAGAAGTATTCGGCATAGAATGTGAGTAGAAAGATAGCCCTTTAAGGCGGTATTAATAGTTTTTGGTAACAGATTATGGTGAGCTGGACAGAAGGATGACAAGAAGTCCTTTGATCCGCCATATTGGCTCCCCTTTAGGGCCGACCGAAACCGGCCATGATCAAAACTCCCGAAATAAAATTTACCAGAACTTTGAAACATCCATTTCATAGTCAAGACCCCAAAGCAAGTCCACATGCAAAATTTCAGCCAAATCGGTGAGGTACCGTGGCCGACCCTAACTCAAATCTCTCAGAGTATGCCTCTTAAGACTTGTTCCGTTTAGATTGCCGCATCGCATCGCTCGACGTTTTTCCGAAACTTCTTGCGCTTGGCGCTTGGCGCTTTGATCAGCCCGTAAATAACAATTGCTCACTAGCTCTTTGTACCTAACACGCTATCTTAAATTTCTAGCCAATCACTGAGTTGCCTGTGTATACCTAACGCCTTAAAATAGCTGTCAAGAAGCAAAGTGCAATCAACCGTCTTTTTGTCAAGAATCAACACGCGGCTAATCTGTTGTTCATTTTATCCATTATATACATCATACGGCTTTGAGGACTGAGCACTGAGAAATGGTTCGGTGCTCAACAACAATACTGCATTATGAACCTCTATTGGCCAGCGCAACGCGGATATCTTACTCTGTGTCCCTTCAAGCCATTTCCTTGCACATACATTTCCAGCTTTGTTTTGCTTTGGTCTGTTTTATTGTAAGTGTAGTATTTTCTTTTCACTGAGTTACGTAAATTGGTAGTCATACACATGTAGATTGCGTTGCCATTGCAATATTCTTCTCATGCATTGAGTATTATCGACCAAACCTGCCAATCATTCAGTAAACAGCGCGTGTACGAATTTTTGTCTGAAGGACTCGATGTCACCTTAAGTCAGTTATATTTTATCAGAGACGGACGGCTTACACTACCTCTACATTTTAAATTCAGAGACACTAAAAAACTAAAGAACTTTTCCGAGAAAAATATCTTCGTCAATCGTTACGCAAACGAAATTAATATTAGCATACCATTGCATAGGTGAGGATCATTGTCTGTTCGCCCAGACGGTGTTTTTCATCACCGCAGGCAAAATAAGTTTAAAACGCAAGTCAACGACATTGTTTCTATTCTAACATATAACTAAAAAATAGCATATGCGGTAAAAGATAGTTCTTCGTTCATTCCTTTCGCCAGTGTAGCTATTGTGATTTTCAGCCCAATTTGTTGTAATAACAGTGCCGACAAAACGGTTCTTATATATGGAAACATGTGATATGACTCATCCTAAAGAAGACAAGCTGGTTTTTTAAAAAGTAATTTCGATAGTTTACATCTAAACTGATCTCCTCAGTTATTTGTCCTTGAGTTACAGAGGGCATATGGCCTTTCAACGAGGGTACTTATCTGTTGGAAATAACTCTGGATAACGATTCAGAGTTTTCCGTATCAGATGTTTGTTGCCCAGTGATTCTACAGTCTGTTCGAGTCTGTACAACATTTGAAGTCCTTCTTCCATTGCCACCTTCATTTGGTCTTTCTTTCCTTCTTCTTCATACAAGAGAGCTTGTTCAGTCTTCACCATAACTTTCCGCATGTGATCCTCATCTAGTTCTCTCTCGGCAACGCGTTCCGCCTGTTCGAGCAAATATCTTGCTTCTTCAAAGTTGCCTTTTTTCTTGTGGCAAACTCCATAGTTTTTTTAGGGTCAGAATACTCTCTTTACGACCATCCATCCCCAACTTTATTCATCATTTCTAGAGCCTTGTGGTAAGCACGATAGTGCTGTATCCAGTTCAGTCTTGTTTTCGGAGAAAGAAAAGTAAGTCGGCAAAGTCCTTTAGGCACTGTGCAGTCATAAAACGTTCACCAAGACACTTGCTGAAAAGCTGCCACGCTTGCGTAATCGTTTGGCATAGCCTCGTTCTTTTCCTTGCGACGTTTATCGAGCCGTCCAGCAATAGCAAAGGTTGCTGCTCTTTCAGGGTGCTCAGGGAGCTTTTTCTCGCAGATCTGCAGAGACCTCAGGTAAACTTCTTCAGGTCCATCTGGTACTTTGCTTCTCTGAAAGAACGCGGACAAGACTATGAAGATAAAGGACTTCTGACAAAGGGTTTTGTCTCAAGTAAGTACCTTTCTCTTCATAGAGCTTTGTGGCTTCCTCCATATAGGCATAGAACTTCCGTGTGTTGCCTACTTTTCTAACTTCGTGTCCAAGGATGCACAAAAGTTCCATCCTGTGCACTGGTTGAGATTCCGAGTCAAAGTGTTCTCCAACAATCTTTCCAAGAACAGAAAAGTAAAATCTCGGAAGAACACACATTTCTAGATACATGCACTTTGGGGAAAATCGCCAAGGAAGGCTTTACAGGATTTCACACTTTCTCCTGAGTCAATTTCTCTTCGCATGTCAGCGTAAACTTCAAGGAAGTACTCAAAGTTGTGCCAGTCCTCGTTAAAGGAATCTACAGACTTTTTGCAGGTATTCATTCCCCAGTAGAGATCAGCGTTATCAGCAAGGCGAGAAATGAAGTGTGCACAGGCCAGTTTCTTTCCCCGAACTAAGAGGCGAGTATACTTGTCCGAAGCAATCTGCAGCACAAATGTTTGAATAAGCTGATGCATCTGCGTATCTGCATGATCTCAGCTGCTCGACAAGGGATCTGTCTATCAATTCTTGTAGAACTGAGACTGATTTAGCTTTTGTTGTACAGTGAGCAATCAAAGACTTGGCCGCATCAGAATTGAATGAGCCAGGAAAGACACGTAACAGAACGAGGGCTTTTTGTTCCACTTCGTTCAGAATGTCAAAAGATCGCTCGATGGATTTTTCGTACTGAGGTTTGGTCGGTGGACCTTCGACCGACCTGGAGGACATCCGAGGGCTCATCTTCCAGACCTTTGTATGAGGTCATCTTCATCATAGTGTGAGAGCAACGAGCCGGCAATGCAAAGGGCAAGAGGAACAAAACCGCAAAGCTCGACCAATTTTTCCACCCTGGAAAGTTTCGACCGAATTTCAAAGTCAGCGACTCGTGAAAGAAGAATCTGCTTCGCATCTTCTACTGGTAAACCGGCTAGTCGAACATTCTTGGATAATGAACTGGGTGTGCTGCATGCCATTCTGGAGGTGATAATAAACGTGACATTTTGTACTGAAAGCCTTCTCATATTTTCCAAAAGGTTTGAAAACTCTTTTTCACAATCGCTATCTTCAAGAACTGCATCTGCATTGTCAAGAACGCGAAAGTGACCTTCGAGGACTTTAGTTTGCTCCAGTTTAGAAGCCAATGTTGTGGATTCTCTGGTGGTTGCGTCTGGTTCTCACTGCAGGCAAGTGTCATCAACGTTGCCACTTCATTCAGACTTCTTGTAGACCTTAAGGAACAGAACAGTACTGCTCGTTCGCAGTCAAGCCTGGACAATTCATGAGCGGCGTTGTTAGCCACTGTGGTCTTCCCAAAGCCCGGTCCGCCGGTAATCCAGACAACTGAGACTGATCCACTTTGGATGGCTTCTGTAACTTGCTGTATCTCGTGCAAACGGCCAAACATAAGTTCTTCGGGAATCTCGTCTGGAAGGCGGCTTGGAACTTTTATGGACTCCTGCTCTGTTCGAAATAGTAGCAATTCGTTCTCAAGTTTCTCCCACTGATCGACTTGTTCCTCCACTCGAAGTTCTATGTCATGATCTATAGGATCGCTCTTCAAGTGCTCAATGTTCTGTCGGTAGGCGTATAGCTCAAGTCCTTCTAAGCAAGAAGATAGTTTCTTCCATTTCTCTTCGAATTCATCATTGGGAACGCCGGTAGAGGAACGGTGGCTCAGTTCATTACGGAAGAATTTGATTCTGGCAAGGTTGGCCTCTACGCTGTCATCATCATCGGTGGGCATTTTGTTCCATCCGGTTAAAGGCGCCGTCAAGTCACAAATTTCTCGAATCAACAAATGCAAAAGCGATATATCAAATGTGTCCGAGTCTGGTGGCTTACCTGATGGAGGAAATAGCTTTTCCCACTGGCTATCAAATATTACACGGCCCTTCTTCAGACTTACAAGTCTTGGACGGTTTTTGCTTAAAACAATCTGTAATTTATCGCGTGGATAGATAGAATGTAAGAACTCTTTTAGAACATGTGTTCCTCCATCAATCAGTAGTCGTGACAATCTTGTGCCATTTGTCTTTTCTTCGGATACGTCATAAAACGCCATGTTTCGTTGCTTGCTAAATTCTTAGAAATGATGATCTGGTGTCGAAGCAGTGTCGCTTCTAAAATGATATGCCAGCTACCTTGCTGTAGCCTGCACCACTAATTTATGATCAATCACGACGTATATCAGAGCCTTTGAAGGAAGATGTTCGTATAAAGGGCAAACCAGATCGTCAAAACAATATTTAAAAAAACCACTTGATGACGAAGCGCTTCTAGTTTCCGAGAAAGACAAATTGAGACAGAGTCTTATTTGGGGTCAATGCTTCCACCAATAGGGACTTTGATAAAGCTCGTGACTGTCAAGCACCAATGATCACCACAGGCATAACCTTCTTGTACGTCAACTATCTATTATCCATTACGTGTGACGAGCAGCTGCCATGTTCGGTGAATAATAATAATAATAATAATAATAATAATAATAATAATAATTATTATTATTATTATTATTATTATTATTATTATTATTATTTTATTATTATTATTATTAAACCACTCTCAGTTTCCGAGAAAGACGGCAGCTGTTTTCAGTTCGTGAGTCAGATTAGCATATGCCCCTCTTATTTCAGACAGGGGTCAATGCCTCCTCCAATAGAAACACGACTCAGCTCTCGTGCATGGCCATGGCTACCGACTACAATCAATGATGAAATGAAATATGCAAACTGTTAGTAACATTCCATTTTTTTTTAACCTGTTTCGATTTGGCTATAAATGCTCTCATTTTTACCCAAATGTCTCATTGCTTTCCTGCAAATTATGCAATTATTCTTATGGATATATGACCCTCGAGTTATGATCTACGATACTTTGACAATATTGGGATGTCAGTCGTTTCGCCTACTTGTTTCGCCTGCATTATACACATCATACATTGTTAATGTTTTCATTGTTTCGAAGAGCCCTAGAAAATGGGTTTTTGATAAAATGAAAATAGAATGATGACTTATATTGGCCAACGCGGGGTGCCTCTCCCGAGTACTGGCGTGGATATCTTATTCAGTGTTGCTTCAAACTATTTTCTTGTACATACGTTTACAGCTTTGTTTTGCTTTGGCCTGTTTTATTGTGAGTGAGGGTTTTCTTTCCAGTAATGCGAGTTAGTAATGATACACACGTAGAGTGCGTTCGTCATTGGAATAATCTTCTTTGCCCGTATTATCGACCAACCAATCATTCAGTGACATGATGCATTACGGCATACAAAAAACATCTTAGTGAGAAAACAGAAGCTAAAACGTTATCGACTTCCGATAGTTCTGGGAAACAGAGGACAGATGCATGGTTCACTGACCGCATTTGATATTAGTGCTTGATGGATTATATTTTTAAAGGGCAGCTGGTGATAAAATCAATCTTGCATAGCAAAATCAAGGGAAAAGATCGTGAAAAGCGTAGCTTGAAAAATTTCCTACTCAGCAAAATTGCCCAAACAACCGCCTCTCAAAAAAGTAATGGCTATGGTCCCTTGGATCAGTGCGTGCCCATTTCCGAAGAGGACATTTTGCATTAAGGCTCAGCGGTTTTCATTCAGAAATGCCGCGGAAAGTAATCAAGTTATTTTTTTGGTTTTGGTTTTACTATGGTTTGAGATTGGCTGAGTAGTCTAATATTGACACGTAATTCCTTTGCTTTTGGTGTTGCTACACTTAGTATAGTGAAAACCGCTCTATAAAAAAGAACGCTGTGCCTAAATGCCCGGCAGCCGGGCAAGGTCTTAAATAGACTAAATACCCGGCAGTCAGAAATTTTCACAATGGTACTTGATGTTTCTTTAGAAATGCAGAGCGATTCCAAAAATTATGTTAGTGTGCCGGAAATAACGGAGCTTGTGCATACTATAAAACGGAGCTTGTGCATACTATAAAATCGTCATGTGCTTCACACTTATATCGGCAGTTTGAGATATTTAACAAATTGCTCCAGAAAGCTTCTTTTGAACCTAATGAGAAGATGCGATGTTTGTTTGGAATAGCCAAGCGATTTTATAAGGAAACCCTTTAAGGTGATTCCTCAGTATTGCATTGCGCATCCCTACTGCGCACGATTTTCGCGTCATTAGCGCGCGCAAATGAGTGCACGTGCACAACGTAAGAGATTTCTCACACGAAAGGCCCGACAGCGAAATAAAAGCTCGTTTTCTCTTAAACGAGCATGGTGACCTATATTTTTTATTGCATAATATAATATTGCCCATGTTATCCTCTTTAATCTCAAAAAAAAATAGAAAAATTTATCGGAAGGAAAAAAAGATATAGCTTAAAGTGTGCACAAAATCGTTACTCTGGGAAGCAAATTATGACCACGAAAACAACGACTCGACGAACACTTTACGTCCACCTCGTTTTCAATGGTGCGATATTTCCACAAATTTTATATGATATAAGGCAATCCTCGAAAAATTGGGTAGTGGCGATGTGCGGCCAACGTCCCAAAAACATACCCTATTCCCAAAATCCACGAGTTTTCCTATTCTATTTATGATCTGACAAAAAAAATCGATACTCTATTTCAGACCTGGCCTTAAATAAAATCCTATTTCAGACCTGCCTTATACTTAGTTACCTAGGCCTTGTGAAGGGTTTTTGATGATGGTCTTATCAATATCTGAATGATGAAAAAGTACCCATCAAGACTAAAGTACATAACCCATGCCCTATTTATGGCCAAATTGGCCAAAATCAATACCCCATTTGTGAACAAAACGGCTGAAGAACCGTACCCTATGGGGCTTCACATGCCCACATACCCCATATCACAGAAAATTGCTTTGAGCCGAATTTTTTTTTGGCCAGGCGAGGTGGACTACTAGAAAAAGTTATCGCAGAAATTTAGCTTTCTTTGAGCGTTCAGTGCGCCATTTTGCTTAAACATTAATGATATTAAAGCGGTCTTCAAAATTCGCATAGCGGTCCACAGAGTGGTATAGCAATGGTGGGAAGGTAAGGCTGCATACGAGCCAAGTGGCCCATCAGGCCGGAGCTTATCCCGATGTCGGTAGCATGAAGCGACTTGGAGTATTTTTACTTACCCCAGGATGGGATGCGAGTCCATCGCAGGGCTACCCCTAGCATAAAATTCACCAGTACCCATTGGCTAATTGTATCCATTTGGCGGTCAGAATTTCATGGTAGCCCACATATCTATATATTGATAAGACATTCCATATATGGATATATATGGATAAGACAATATGGGAGTGTGCTCTATATGTGGGCTAGTATGAAGTTCTTGCCCATTTGGCATTGTGAGAGTAAAGTGTCTTGCCTTAGCTCAATCCTGAGTCGAGGACACTGACTGTCAAATTTAATAATTCCAAAACTGACTGTCTCTGATGTGACTTATTTTGCAAACGGAAGTCATCCAAAGCTCATAACAATCATAAAATCAAACAAATTAACTGCCAGACTAATCTCCGTTTTTACTGTTTACTGACTAACATTATTTCGAACACTCTACTGACTAAATGACTTATTTTTAGCTGTCAGTTAACTGACTAGAGCTATACCCCATTGACACCCTCTAAAAAGGACTGGATCGACTACGAGTGATGATGTCAAAAATCCTCGAGCTTTTGTTTGCTGCCATCTTGAATTAGGGGTGGGGGCAGGCTAACCTGGCACTCATTATACTACTCAGGTGAGCTGACCTGTAGTTGATACAATTCACCCATAAAAAAACAAGTTTGCTTATGGGTGTGATGATCAAAGTTACAGGTGCATTAAAAGTTTATGACAGCCCTGACCTCAATAATAATATTATTGTTAATACAGTTTTAATTTTATGCTTTGTGTGCACGGCATTACCAATTTAAAGTTGTTTCATTAGAAAATGTAATCATCTTTTTCACAAATAATTAAATTAATTATGAATTTGTTATGCGCTAATGTGCACTACAATAGCAAAAAGTAAAAATTAAGTTCAAAAGCAAAAATTCTTAAAAACAAGTTACAGGTTGAAAAATTACAAAAACCAAATTCTAATTCATCACCAGTCTATGTCACAAGGAAGACATGTGCGATATGTGTGAACACCTCTGCATTCAGTTGCTTGCTTTCCTTCGTAGCAATCAGACTTATGTTGACTAAAATTCTACACTGGGAATTAAAGCTTGTCAAAGCAGTGATAGAAACTGGCAAAGAATTCCAAAGGTTAGGAGTTTCCAGCTAATTAACAAATGTATGCTGCAAAGCCAAAGTGAATATTTCAATAACTTTAGATGATCACTACAGAGTCACTCCAATGAAGTACTTTTACAAAAATCTATTTCTTATTGATTTTCCTACACCAACAGATCAAATAAACCAAAGAAAAATTGAGCAATTCGTTTTCTTTCGTTTCAGTAAAATGCTTTCTCATAACATCATCAAACCAAGTCTTAAACTGTGCTTTGATTTCATCTGTGCTGCTTTGCATAATGCCTTTTGACATAAAGTACTTGAAGCAGCCATCATAGGTAAGCTGCCAGGAGGTTTTCATACTTGAATCTTTCTCAACTGTAAAGTGTTCTCCAACTTCATCAAAAACCTTCCCCATGGTTTCTTCAGAGATTGTACACTTGTATGGCCCGCCATTCGTAAAAAAATTCCGATGTTCGAAATGGTTTCGAATTTTCGAAATTGTTCCGATGTTCGTACTGGTTTTGTTCCGATGTTCGTAATGGTCCCGAATGTCGAAATTGTTTTGAAACTCATAATTATTTTGAACTCATAATACTTTTAATGATTCCTATATCTAAGAGCCTCGTTGAGATTTTAGATCAAAATCATCTGAAAACTAGCGTCAAAAAACGCACTAACATCACAAAACCTAAGAAAAACACTAGTAAAGCGCCGGCTGCAGGAGTTTACAGGCAACGTTGTTTTAAAATATTCAATTTTAACGCCTATGGCGTTGAATTTTGCAACATGGCTGTTCCTTAAACTGAATCCTTAAACTGAAGTGGTTCAAAACTTTATCCTACAATAATGGTGTAAAAAAACTGCCCAATTATAGGGGAACACGTTATCATTTTCATGACACAAAAGGTTCCCATACTAACAGTTTGCTCTGCTAAAACATCCTTGATTACAGCTCTAGGGGTTTGAAAATTCAAAAGAGCCATGGTAATTTCTTTTTAATATTCTTTTATATATATAGTCAAATTGTAATAAGCATAATAACACTCATCTTTCCTTGCGGCTATCTAACGCCCGCGCTACTCGCAGCTCGCGGTATCGTGTCGCGAGCACTTGTTTTACATTTCGGATTTTTGCGGAAGAGGGATTGCTCGCAGTCTAATGAGTCTATGCACTGACTAGTTTGCATCATATGTGGTAATGTACCAGTCAAATCGAAGCTTAAACATCCCCCGGGCATACGTTGGGCATTTGACGTCTTTTCCTGCCGGGAGGGAGGGAATTTGATGAACTTATACCCCATTCACACCAAAGAAAAACGAAAACTATTAAAGAAAAACTACAACTGAGGCTTTTATGCAGGATTTAGATGAACTTAAACATGTTTTTTTAATTTCTGCCTAATTTGAAGTTAAAAAAAAAAACATCAGTAAGCAACTCTTATAAAGAAAACAATTTTAAACCTTGTTTAACTAAACAGCTTTTAAACATGTTTAAGCTTTCAGGTTGGTGTGAACGGGGCATTAGTCTGCTCGGGGGCGTGCCATTTGATCACTACTCGTAGAGGGGTGGGGAATTTGATGGCTAGCCTCGATTCCATGTTGCGTGGTAAATCATGGCGGGGACAAGCCTTGATGCATTCAAAGCGGAAGAAACCCGATTCGTGACGGACTGGCTGAAAAGCAAAGGCTTGCACAAACTTAGATCTGTATTAGAAGGTATTCAAGAACCATTTATGTTATCACTGGCATGTTAGAGTGTTGTCTATTAAACCATGTTTTCATACATACCTTCCGGAACATTAAAAAAGCTGCTGAAAAGTTTCCAGGGAGTGGGGGCATTTGCTCACGTGGACTGGACCTATGGTGGGACGTTTCAACAGCTTTTTGGCCTCTGGAGGAGGGAAATTTAACCTCGATTTGACTGATACATAAGTCATAATACCTATAAAATCCTTTTCGGGTGTATGACTGTAAAGATAAAAGAGTTTGATTTCTGCATGTCATTCAACGAGCTCCGAGAAAGACTGTATCTGTTATTACTCAAAGTAAGTATTAAATATGATCATGAGACAGTGAGAAGTCATTCAACAATCTAATAATTGTGCTTTACTAACGTACGTTGCGATTACTGTCAAGCGAGCTAATATAGATGCAGATAATAAATATAGTGTGTGTAATATCTAAAATATTGAATATGAAATTAATTTTATACACCTTGTGAACTGAGGGTCTGAACATGCATCACTTGATAAATAGAGGATATTACATGACCGCACGTGGATATAAATTTTATCTTCGAGTGTTCAACTCGATATCGAGTCGAACACGAGAAGATAAAATTCATATCCACAAGCGGGCATGTAATATTCTGTTTATTATATAAACACCGGATAAACTACTGAGAAAAAGGCGCGATTTCTTATGTAACCATAATGACGGTGATCTCTTCACATGTGAAGATAACATGTTATCTTCACATGTGAAGATATGAGGTTTTCACGGGAAATCTCACTTGGTATTTCACTGGTGTTTATACAATAAATTGTCATATGACATGGCATTGTTTCGAAATGTAACATCCAGGTTTTTTGTGATAAACACTCCGGCCATTTGAGAACACTCAAGAAATGTAGAAAACACTTGCCTGCGGCTCGTGTTTCCTACATTTCCCTCTTGTTCTCAAATGACCATCGTGTTTTATCATAGTGTAATACACGGCTTAGGCTTCTTCATTTGTTAAATAGAAAGACAGTACAAGTGTCTTTAACATAAGAAACAAAATTAGTTATGTAATTTAATCACCGGGCTGGTTATGTATTTTATGTTCAAATGTTCAGATGTTTTTTTGGTTATAAAAAATTAAGGTCAATTTTTCAATTGTCGTTCGGAGACACTGACTTTTCTAATTAGTTCCAGCATTTATGTTGCGAGTAAACCAGAACAAACTGAATGTACATTATTGCAATCGGTTTACTTTTTTTTTTTTTTGTGACACAAACTATACAGTAACATACAATTCAAGAGAAAAACTAAACTTTGTCATACAATATATTCCATCATTGCTAAGATTTGCAAAACATATTAAAATAAAGACTAAATGTCGATGCTCCTAAAGTAATGATCAACGTGCAACGTAGGCAGGCATTTGGCAAAATCTTCAAATTAATCTTCAATTAAATTGGTGCATCTGATTAGCTGATATCTAAAAATCATAGAAAAAAAAACAATAACAAAGTGACAACAAAAGCAACTTTCTATGACATGTGCCCAATTTCTCTAAAATCTACCTTCCAGTAATATTTTAGCATTGTTTTATGTGTCAATGCAAAGTTAGCCTTTTGGTGCATCACAATTTTTTAAGTTTAAGATATGTTATATTTACAAATGCAACGCATTGAAAGCCAAAATAAAAATGTTCAAATGGATCCCAATGTATCTACTCTTCAGCTTAAAATTCAAATTTCATGCTTTTTGCATCTGGACCAATGACATACGTTGAATTCAATTTGATTATAGTGATCAGCACCACAATAATAACTACTGTTATTTCCATGGCCTATTGTTCCTTTTCCTACTTGTTGCACAGATTATTACTTAAAAAATTAGTCTCTCTTGGCTTTTTTCCTTTTATTTTTTTTAGCCTTGCTGCCTTGGCCCCTTTTTCTTGTTGCTGCCGGTTCTGTAGGTATATCTTTTGTTATTGCTGGGTCTAGAGTGGGAGCCATGGGTCTTTCTGGTTCTGTGTGTCCCATGGGTCTTTCTGGTTCTGTGGGAGCCATGGGTCTTGCTGATTCTGTTGCTTTGGATGGATCTCTGGGACTCCCAGGTCTAGGCTCGATTACCAGCCGCTTTTCGGGAAATGAGCCCGCGCTCCTCCCCCGAATGCACGGCTGGACGCGTGAGGATTCTTTTGTTAGTCTTAACCAATCAGATAACCGCCCGCAGATTTTTGTCGGGCATAAATTATCTCGCCAGTTTGGATTGCGGCCCGTGATGGCAGACGATGTGGAATTGATAAATGGTATACAAGAGGACTTCAGGGACAATTAATATCGAAAGTTTAAAAATTCACAACGAAAAACGCTAGAAAGGTTTGTCAATTGCCAAGATGTGTTCATTTTTCAGCCACCAATGTATGAATCTCTGAGTTCCGGAACGTCAGATAACAAAGTCAACAAAGAGTCAGATCAGGCTAGACGTTGAGCTCAAGCGACGAACCAGTCAGGCGAATAGAAGTATTACGATTTATAAGGATATCGACACCAGTCTTCGGCGAACCCGACAAAATTATTTTGTAAATGAACTACATCGTAGGTAAAACAAACCGACTAGCAAAACATACGTGACAAATTGCAGCAGAAACCATTCAGACCAACACGTCACCTTTGACAGATCTTGACATGCATGACCAGTTTGCTAAACCAAAGTCGAACGGCGCTCTTCTACTCAAAAAACGAATTCTTCCATAGAATACAGCATTCGTGCAGCAATAATGTAAAACAAAATAGGTTGGAAAGGCCAAAATATAAAAAAATTGAACGGCAAATGCACAAATGTTTAGAGCCGTAGGTTGTAATCAGATAACGTTTCCGGCCACGTGAACCGCATGAAATTAAATTATGAATTGACGTCACAGACATGGTTTCCCGCTCACGCGTCCAGCCGTTCTTCTCGGGGAGGGTAGACCAGACACGAGAGAGCGGCGGAAATCGAGCCTATCCCAGGTCTTGCTGGTTCAGTAGGACCCATGGGTCTTGCTGGCTCTTTTGGACCAGTGCCATGTCTTTCTTGTTCTGTGGGACACACATGTCTTACTGGTTCTGTGGGACCAATAGATCTTTCTAGTTCCGCAGGACCCACAGGTCCTACTGGTTCTGTCGTTTCCAATGCTGCTCCTGCAGGTGTTCTGTCAATTGCTTGGAAATAAATAAAAAAAGAAACAATAAATGATGTTATATATCACATTCATTAGTCTTTTGAAGAACATAAAAAGGTGTGAACTTTTTGACGCTGATGAGCGGCATTGTTTACAAATTGCAATTTCTAGGAAATACATGAAAACTCAATTTCTACCTGTCTCATCTTCAATGGTTGTGTTTCCATCAGTGAATGTGAAATCTCCAGACATTGAAACCTATTGTTAAAGCAAATGTTGACTCAAAAAGTATACTTTTAAGCAGGTAATGCTATTATTTGTTTGGCTCATTATCATGCTGAAAAGCCACTCACCAGTGAAACACACAGAACTTACTTTCTTTATAACATCCTCTCCACACGGTCACAAGGGTACGCTCACAAACAATTAAGTTGCCCACATCGCCAACCCAAAAAATATAGCAATGACATATATTAAGTACAATCAACTGACGGATAAATCAACAAAAGCTATTACTTATTACAATAAGCATTAATGTATTCATTGTTGTGAAAATAGCGGAAAAATAGGAAAGGATCCTTCCCATTTGCCAGAACTCAGGAAATGATTTTAAAAAAACAATATTGTTACCATGCAAATGCTCCAGTCCAGTCACAAATTCAACCCATCCTTTCCATTTGCCCTTACCCAGACCAGAAAAAGATGAATTCCATTACCACGCAAATGCTCCAGTCCAGCCGAAAATTCAACCGGGCCTTCCTATTTGCCCCTACCCAGGAACTGAAAAGATAGATCCCCATTACCATGCAAATGCTCCAGTCCAGCTGAAAATTCAACCGGGCCTTCCCATTTACCCCTTCCCAGGAACTGAAAAGATGAATGCCATTACCATGCAAATGCTCCAGTCCAGCCGAAAATTCAACCAGTCCTTCCCATTTGCCCCTAGCTAGGAACTGAATAGATAGATCCCATTACCATACAAATGCTCCAGTCCAGCCGAAAATTAAACCGGGCCTTCCCATTTACCCCTTCCCAGGAACTGAAAAGATGAATGCCATTACCATGCAAATGCTCCAGTCCAGCCGAAAATTCAACCGGTCCTTCCCATTTGCCCCTACCCAGGAACTGAATAGATAGATACCATTACCATACAAATGCTCCAGTCCAGGCACAAAATTCAACCGGGCCTTCCCATTTACCCCTTCCCGGCAACTGAAAAGATGAATGCCATTACCATGCAAATGCTCCAGTCCAGCCGAAAATTCAACCGGTCCTTCCCATTTGCCCCTTCCAAGGAACTGAAAAGATAGATCCCATTACCATGCAAATGCTCCAGTCCAACTGAAAATTCAACTGGTCCTTCCCAATTCCGCTACCCAGGAACTTAAAAAAAATGAATCTCATTACGGTGCAAAGGCTTCAATCCAGCCGAAAATTCAACCAGTCCTTCCCATTTGTCTCTACCTAGGAACTGAAATGATGCATCCCGTTACCATGCAAATGCTCCAGTCCAGCCGAAAATTTAACCAATCCTTCCCATTTGCCCTAGCCCAGTTACTGAAAAGATGAATCCCATTACCATGCAAATGCTCCAGTCCAGCCGAAAATTCAACCGGTCCTTCCCATTTGCCCCTTCCCAGTAACTGAACAGATGAATCCCATTACCATGCAAATGCTCCAGTCCAGCCGAAACTTCAACCGGTCCTTCCCATTTGTCCTTACCAAGGGACTGAAAAGATGGATACCATTACCATGCAAATGCTCCAGTCCAGCCGAAAATTCAACCGGTCTTTCACATTTGCCCCTACCCAGGAACTGAAAAGATGATTGTCATTACCATGCAAATGCTCCAGTCAAGCCGAAAACTCAACCGGTCCATCCCATTTGCCCCTACCCAGTAACTGAAAAGGTGAATGCCATTACCATGCAAATGCTCCAGTCCAGCTGAAAATTCAACCAGTCCTTCCCATTTGCCCCTACCCGGCAACTGAAAAGGTGAATGCCATTACCATGCAAATGCTCCAGTCCAGCTGAAAATTCAACCGGTCCTTCCCATTTGTCCTTACCAAGGGACTGAAAAGATGGATACCATTACCATGCAAATGCTCCAGTCCAGCCGAAAATTCAACCAGTCTTTCACGTTTGCCCTTGCCCAGGAACTGAAAAGATGATTGTCATTACCATGCAAATGCTCCAGTCCAGCCGAAAATTCAACCGGTCCTTCCCATTTGCCCCTACCCAGGGACTGAAAAGATGGATCCCATTACCATGCAAATGCTCCAGTCCAGCTGAAAATTCAACCGGTCCTTCCCATTTGCCCCTACCCAGTAACTGAAAAGGTGAATGCCATTACCATGCAAATGCTTCAGTCCAGCCGAAAATTCAACCGGTCCTTCCCATTTGCCCCTACCCAGTAACTGAAAAGGTGAATGCCATTACCATGCAAATGCTCCAGTCCAGCTGAAAATTCAACCGGTCCTTCCCATTTGCCCCTACCCGGCAACTGAAAAGATGGATCACATTACCATACAAATGCCCCAGTCCAGCCGAAAATTCAACTGGTCCTTCCCATTTGCCCCTACCCAGGGACTGAAAAGATGGATCCCATTACCATGCAAATGCTCCAGTCCAGCTGAAAATTCAACCGGTCATTCCCATTTGCCCCTACCCAGGAACAGAAAAGATGAATTCCAGTACCACCCAATATCTCAAGTTTAGTTGACAATTCAACGGGTCCTTCCCATTTGCCCCGGCCCAGGAACATAAAAATATAACTTTTATGACCAAACTGTTCCTTCCAATTTGCCCAAAGCCAGGAACTGTAAACATGCGTGTAATATTATCATGCAAATGTTCCAGTCTAGCCAAAAATTCATTTGTAGATAATTTGTAAACCATTACAACACAAATGCTTCAGTCCAGTTTAAAATTCAACTGGCGGTTGTTATATTCCCCAGCTCAGGAAATGAGCAAAATGCACTCATTTGCCATGCAAATGCTCCCGTCCTGCTTATAACTCATGACTAATGAAAATGAACAGAGCAATTGTTAAGTTACTTACACTATCATTCAAAATGTTGTGTGCTTCATCTTCTGTCTAGAAGTGTTAAAGCAATCATGTAATAAAAATGAGTGTTAAGTAAACACATGTTCCTTAATACCAAATGTAATTGTATACACTTATTTCAAAAATGTTTCCTGAATAATTAACAACTGAAAAATTACACAAAGTAATTAATAAGTTTATAAAAGATTATGATTAAGTAAAAATTAAAAATAAGTAAGCTTTATGTAGCAGTCATTTGCACCCACATGTTCACTGAGATAGAGTGTTTCACTGTGCTTGACTCTTTCATCCCTGCTAATTTGTTGTCTCAAAGGTGGACGATGGAGACCAAAATACAGTGGCAGCTCCCCAATAATGCCAAACCAGTCATAAACCTCCTATATTTTTTTGCATTTTAAAGTTTAGAAAAAAATTAATTATTTACCAGAAATGCAAGACATTTCATAGATTATTATTAATAGTCATTTCACACTGAATAAATCTCACTCTTACTTGAAATGATGCTCCCAGCTTAAATTTCCTTTCATATGTTTTGCCCTCAAACAAGGCCCTATCACAGGGCCTTGAGCAGGAATAGACCTTTTTCGCTTGTACATTTTGTTTTCCCAATACAGATCATGTGATGATACTCAGGAGATTTGATCTTTTGTTTTGTTCATTAAAAAGGGTACATGCAAGCATGAATATGTCTGCATGTACTCTTTTTAATGAACAAAACAAAGGATCAAATCTCCTGAGTATCATCACATGATCTGTATTGGGAAAACAAAATGTACAAGCGAAAAAGGTCTATTGGAGATCTTCTTTTATATCTTTCATTTCTAATCTACATGAGTAAACCAGTTGTTCAACATTAATACAAGCTTGACTGATAATGAAGGGAATAAATTATAGGTGCTAAAACAGAGAACTCAAAAATATATAAAAATAGAAGTATATATTGAAAAAAGAGGAAAATTCACTTTTACCCTAACGAGGCTAAAAATATAAGTATATGTACCACATTTTGGAGGATTTGTTCTTCATCTGTCTCCCTACAGCTGGTACCCTGCAGATTAACATCATAAGAATTGATGTCTTGATTTCTTTAACTTAATATTATGATTATGACAGGTCCATAAGCAAAAAATAAAGTACATTCTGAAAGTGTTGATCAGGGATAAATTAACCTCTGCACTAATTGACTTTCATTCTTAAATGCTCTTCCATGGTCACTTGTACATTCAAATGATAAGGCTAACATTTAAGCTTGTTGATATGTGACATGGGCTTACCATATTTTTCTCCAAAAATATGTTAGAAAAATTTTTTGTTTAATTATACATAAATAAGGCAGTACCTGACGGGTTGTTCCAGAATTGTTGGATCTATCTGTGGGTGCAGCTCCTAGTTCGGCCTGGGATCCGTCATTCTAACCATTGAAATTAAATAATTAATTTCATTCATACACAAGTGTGTTGGTGAGGATTTACATCAACATTTTTTTTTCCAAATTTAATTAAGGCCTATAGTTAATTGGGTTCTAGCACAGCTGGTTAATGTTTCATTCACTTAAGATTAATATAAAACCATATCATCCAAAGTAGTAACAAGCTAGCTTATTAATATGTTCTGCTGTGGACATACATTGTCTTCGGCTTCACTGCACTGAGTACGCTGGGGATCCAGGGAGGGTTCTTTGATCTCTCCTCTTCCAGAACTAGACTGCTCCTTCTGAAAAGGTAATGAGTACACATTTTCAATTATAATAGAGCAACTGACTTAATTTTATTTGTTCTTTCAAAGTGTACTACTCCACTCTTGATTATAACTTTTTTTCTTTAGAGAGATGCTAATAATGTTTGTAGATATTTCATGTACAGATTGAGGAAAAAGGTAATTGAATATGCTTAAATGTACTTTTAAGCCTTTAATGCAATTTTAAACAACTGGTAGTTTGAGAGGTTTTATCATAATTACCATTTGATCAGCACGTAATGATTCTTCATACCGCCGGTCCTGTTCCTCTCTTATTTTTCTCAGAGTTTCAGATCTTGCCCTGCAAGCAATTATTTTTTTTTTCATTTTTCATTCTTGTTGTCACCTTATTGATAGCATTTACTTCATTCAAAATTTCATTCACAACTTCTATGTCTTCAGGTTCTGAAAAGATTGAACATGCAAGCATTATTTAACTACAAATAGTCCATCTTAGTAGCTGCTATTACAGCAATCAGAAATGTGACAATTTAGGCCACTATTTTTTTTTTGTTTTTGTTACATTTACCATGATACTTGCGACCACAGGTTTTTAGTGTGACAATTAATAGCTCATCACTGGCAATTGGTTATACATCATTTTCCAGCAAGCGACTCACAGCCTCATATTTTGTTTTGAGCATTTAAGGTTTGATTGGATGAAAACATCGAAGTCATCATCAAAACAGAGCTTACAATTGGAAATAAGTTTTAATCATATTAAAAATTGAATACTTTGACATATCATTTACCACTGTGCATGTTTCTCTGCAAAAACTGCCAAAGCACTTTGAAGCTGATTCTGAACAGCAGCATCACTTAAATTATCTATGAAAAAGAACATTAATTTATATTCATGTAGAACTGAATGATATTTATAAATACATCAACTGCACAGCAGTGCTATTTTAAGCTAATTATTTTAATTGATTAATTTTGTAGGAAACAATACAACTTTAATTTATTTCACGTTATGTAAACAGTAGCCTCCATTTGGCGCAAAAATATGCTAGGATATTTGTCCGCAGACATTATCTGCTCCCAGAAGCAGAAAGTTTTATGAGAGCGTAGCTCAAGGAAAACTGTGAGCTTTGAGGAAAAGATAATGTCTGCGGAAAAATATCATAGCATATTTTCTTCCCAAATGGAGGCTATTGTTTATATATCCCCCAGTTTTAGCTGGGTGATATTCAGTCACGTGATGTGTTTAGACCAATTGCACGGGAGCGAAAAGATTTGAAGGATTATAATTAATAATATATTTAAATCATGATAGTTATTAAGAGCAGCTCCGCGTAAATATCAACTAGACTTGGAAATAGCGAAAAAATCGAATTTCTCCAAACTCGCCCAGAATGAAGCCCTACGGGCACTAGTTACAAAAATATTGTTTTAAGTTCGCCAAATCAAAAATTATTTCTTTTACGATTATTTTCTTTTCAATCCACCAAATCGGCAAAATCGATCAAAAATGAGCGGTATATTCAGAGGCTGGGAAACTGAAAAGTAAAACATTTTATCAAAAACTGATTGCAACTCGTATTTGTGCTCCCTTTCTTCTATATGTAGAGCTAATTAGATCGTGATTTGATTAGAAGTAAAATATTTGCGGAGTTTTCAAAGTTAACGACCCAAGACAGCTAAACGAGAGGTCTACATTTAGCCAATTTTCAAATGATAAAAAGGCGGTCTGATACACGGATTTTCCCAAAACGACTAGTTTGGTCGGAAAGAGCATTGTTTATTCTTCAAATTAGTGAAATAAAATTTTTGGGTAATTAAAATCGTGAGCGCTGAGATAGTGAGCTAAATGCAGCAGTTCTGCCTGAAAACGTGACCTTTGACCCAAGTGTAACGAAACCGATTACCTCAAGAAAAACAAACGCTTCGTTATTTCGAAACATTTTTGGGTGATATCTCTCTGAAACCATTATTGCAAGAAATTATTCCTAGAAATGAAATCTTAGAGGGTCAAAGAATAAGCTATAAGTCGCATTTTGACTCAATAACTTTTGCTGACAATTGAAGTCAATTACCGTTAACGAATTCGATTGAGTCTGTTGAGTGATATTTGCGAAAGTATGTTTGCCGATAACCACCTGAATATTTATACTTATAGAAGAGTCATCTTCTTAGATTAACCTGCAAAAGAAGCTGGATACATATTTGGAGCCTCTAAAAGAAGAAACATTTAACGTTCCACCTGCCTGCTGCAATGAATGTCATAACACCATGTACATGTCGACCGCATGTTTGTCGAACACCAACTGAACTCCACTGACAGTTTCCATAGGCAACCCCAAAATAAACAATCCCCAAAACTGTAAAGTAAAGTTGGTTTATCTTTGTGAGCATTTAAAAGCTAGAGTCAAGCTCTATTAACATTTTATAAAGTGCTAATGTATTTATCTGTGTCGACTTTGTTCACTCAGTCTCTCTCTAACAGTACATGTCACGTTCGAATACCACAAATCGGTCACGCCAAAACGCAGACCACGCAGACTGCAGACCGTGCACCTTAGATTTTGACTCACAATTTTTTGGCTAAAGTTACAAAATTGTGTTCAATATATCTGAGTTTGTTATTTATTCACCGGCTGGAGAAGCGCAGTATTAAACTTTTGATTCATTCGCTGATTCGATAGACGCGTAAAAATAATGCATCAATTCCAACGGTACCCATCCCCTCCCCCGGGAAACCGCGAGGCATTTGCTCACGTTGTCAGCCCCGGGGGTGGGGTATTAGCAAATTTTATCGCGGGCCGTGGGCTGGGCATTAGCATACCCCGGATCGAGCCCCGGGCATTTGACACACGTGTTTTCGAAAGATGGATGAGTTTATTGGGAAGGACGAGGCCTTTGTCAAAGACTGGCTTGTCCGACAGGGACAAGAAAAACCTGTCGATGTTTTCAAAGGCATATTTTCTCAATTTTAGATACTTCCTCATTACTTGTAAGCATAAAAATATAGGCGACGGGGTGAACTATATTTTGTTTATCACTAGACTGCTGGCAGTCTGTTTTTCTCTCGAAATTTCAGCAGGGATTATGAGGAGAAACTATTTAGCCTAAGGGAAAATGGGACGAGACATGGGCGCGGCTCGCCTTCTTCCCCACTCGGCCATACGACCCTGTCTCGCCTTCTTCTCTACACGGCCAACGCAATTTTCACTAAGA
>JAHPZR010032548.1:17500-34585 GCA_019787425.1 Platygyra sinensis | reverse complement strand
GTTTGTTCTGACAAAAACACACTGTGTGTGGTTGTAAGGGTTATCTAGAGAGTACAGTGTAATGAAAGCTGTTCTAACAACTGGTTAAATTGTGGAACTTATGTGCAGTGAAATGAAAAATGAATGTTGTTGTTATATTGCTTGTTTACAGTTATTAGAAATTCAACATCAGTGACATGACTGTGTAATGAATTACATGTAGCCAAGATTACATGTAACTCCTTTGATCTTGATTATCACCAAAATCTCATGAAACAGAAAGTCCTAAGTTACACCAACTTGATCCAATAACAAGAACTCTACATTACTTGTCTGTTCAGTTTTCACAGTTAATCAGTCATGTCTAGTGACATGAGCAAGTGAAACATAAAGTTAAATTGCTTACAGTACAATTCCACAAGATGATATATTTGCTCCTCTCTGAGAGAAGCAATGGAGACAAGATTGTTGTGGTGTAACATTTGATGATATGAAAAAGCAGAAGTAGTTTACACTCTTACATCTGTGTTCAGTTATGACATCATGGATCATACAAGACTGCATTAGGGATGGACCATTAGAAAAGTGATGGGGGTGGGGAAAGAGCAAAATAAAAATCATGCAAGGGAGTGTGACTGAAAAAAAAATCATGCAAAGCAGAAGTGAAGAAAAAAAAACAATCCTACAGAGTGAATTGCACTCGCTGTGCTTACAAACTCTACCTGCCTGGTTATGGCACCTTGGCAACCATTTTAAACTGCATACTTTATACTTGGAACCTTGCAACTTTATCGGCTTGCAACTTGGCAGCCACTTTATACTGCAGCAGAAACTCATCATGGACACTGGTAGCCAAACAGCCTTGCGAAAAAACCCTTATGGATAACCATGTCTTTTAAAGCGATAACAAAAAAGTATGGGCTTTAACAGTCATCCTGCTTGATTTGTTTGCATTTAAGCAATATAAGAGAAATTTAGGAAATATAGGAGTGATTTCACAATTGACATGTATAAATGACAATTGTGGACACACTGAACTGTAACACTTCCCTAAGATGGCCGCCTAGATCAATGTTGGGAAAACGTTGTAACCAAAGACAATCATGGAGGTGTTAACACAACTGATGCATTCAATGGGTTGTTTCAATCTATTTTAGGTTTTTGACAAAGTAAACAACACATTATCATTCAAGTCCTGTGACATTAAACATATCGGCTGAAAATCGTGAAAAACACATCAAAAGATGCTTTCAATTTTGCAAAATTTTCTGGGGGAATACCCCAGACCCTCCTAGTTGAATAAGCTCTTCTACCCCAAATTTAACTACTGGACAATCACTGTCAGAACCCTAGCTTCAAACTTAATTCACTGCATGCCAAGAATGAATTCTTTTACAAGGGTGATGAGTCAATAAAATTGATATTTCCCTAAACATCAAACCAAAAAAGCAATGCAGCGCAATTCTGGCAATGACACTTGGATGTGTCTGATATTGGGTTATTCCCCGGAGTATAATTTTGACAGGAAAGGAAAACAACTGTGAAAGTTAAAAAATATTTGGTTCAACTTGGAGCCTGTTCCAGGCATTCAGAATGTGGTGAGTGTCAAGATTAAGATTGCAACAGTAGAACATTCCCCCTCCAATTCCAGACCCCCACCCCCCAAAAAACTTTGTGCAGGGATTTGCTCCCCAAAACAAAATCCTGCAGAGGCAGAGGTCGTGAAAAAAACCCCTGCAAGCTGAAAAAGTCCCAGCACCCCCATCACTTTTCTAATGGTCCATCCCTTCACTCAGTGTTCTGGTTTGCCAATTCTTTTTTAACGAGCATCAGATTTCCTCCAATAAAAATACACTACTACTTGGGGTCTAATTGTTAATTTTGTGGTAAATACGTATGCTGTTTTAGTTGTGAAAATTCCTCCTTTGGCTGGTGTTCACTGCACACACACAAAAAATGGCTGATGATGACATAAGCTGTGTGCAATGTACTCTTAAAAATCATGCTGTTTAAACTACTGGAAGCACTTTTACATGCTCTTGTGAGTCAATGTAAAATGAAGCAATAACACCAGATTGAAATAATACATCAATGACGGACAAATGGATAATATGCCAGACTGCACATGAAACTTAATGCTAAACTTTAAAATTCATGTTCTGCACCATTTGGCATAAAATTTCCATGAATGTGAATTATTAATCTATACTAAAATGTTATTTTTTAGAGCTAATCTGTTATGATATTAAGATACCATCTCCATTAAACAGCTACCCAGAGTAGCAGAATTTCACTGCACTCTGATTAGGGTGAATAAGCAACCCCTTTAGCCTGTTTATAGAACAGTACTTGATAATGGAAATAATACTGCATTTTACCACTGGTGTCTAGTCTGCAGATCATAGTCTGCCTGCAGTCTGTGTTTTACACTGACATTGACATTTTATTATAAATGAAACAGGATCAGTAGTAACTACTGTACAACAATTTGATCAACATAGTTAATTTCATAGTCATTCCTTAAGACCATCACTCAAGATTTTGTAATTCATTATCACAGCTAGTTTTAGTCTCTTGAAACATGGGAAAAACAAATAATAGAAAATACAGGGAATACACTGATAGGTCCACCTCAAAGCATGAACAACTATCAATGGTAGATACTACAAACTGTTGTCTATAAGTCCCTCAACTTATTAGCCACCACCACCCCCTGCCCTGGTTAAGGGCCTATCAACCTGTAAACCCACAGGCAGCCCAAGCTCCCTCTATGAACCACACAAGGAACACAATATGGCATTGAATTAGAAGGGTTTATTTGGGATTTTCTACAAGATATCCATGGAGGTACCTTATTCCATATCTGTGTTGTTTGCTCCTGGTGTCATTATTTTACCAATTTAATTAGGTTAAATATATTTATTTAAGTTAGTTAACAATGAGGAGTGTTGCTCATTAGTTGGCGTGGCATTTTGGCATAGCAGAGCGTTTTTTAAAAGCATTTTTGTGGCATGTTGTGGTGTTTGTTTTGTTAGGTTTTGCATTACTGTATAGGCCTGGGGCAGAGCAGTTTCTGGTGCATGTCGGGCCAGCGGTCTGTTGCTGCAATTTATGCATACGCCTTAACATGTGGTCGTAGTTTTACTGTGTGTGGTGGTTGGGGTGTCTTCAGTTTTTGGAGTTTTTTCGTGTTTTCACTCTACCTCCTCTCCCTTTGTTTCATTTCTTTGTTTATTTCTAATTATCAGTATTTTTTCATTCATTATTATTGTTGCTTATATTATTGTTCGTTATTGTTAGTATCTCCACTGCGCTCCTGGCTCTATGTGGACGGTGCCTGGATTGGGACTGGGTTGGTGGGTGGAGCTCATGGCTGGGTTGCAGGTAGGGCAGGCTTTTGGGATGTTCTTGCTACCTGGGTTTGGGGTCAGCAGCTCCAGCCCCTGGGTTCCTGGGCACCCAACCTACATGTGCGACGCAGGTGTTAAACTTGATTTAAGTGACTTTTTTGAAAAAAGTGCCTTAAATCAAGCTAAATCGGTAAAATGATGACACCAAGAGCAAACAACACGCGTATGGAATAAGGTAAGCCATTTTTTGGATTTTCACTTTTAAACTACCTCCATTGATATCTTGTAGAAATTCGATTGATGTCTTGTAAATATTCGATCAACATGGCCATCATTCATTTCAAACTTATTCTAGTTACAGGCCATCTGATACGGTGCGGAAAAAAATGGAAAATTCTGCGGAAATTTTCGGCAATATTAGGCGGAAGAAAGTGACGATTATGCGGAAAACACGCCAGATTATGTGGAAATTTCTAACATTAATAAAGTTTTCCTTTGGCTTTCTCAAACGTATAAAAGACACATTAACGCCTTACCAAGAATTTAACTCCTTAATGACATGTTTGACCTTTTGCTGCCACTCGTGGACAGGTACGTATTTCTTCATTCCACACAGTTTTTCTATAGCTTTTTCTACAAAGCTTAGTAACCAGGCATTAAATCAGACAATCAAAACTTGGCCTGCGTGGCAGGCAGGAGAAAGGGAGGAAAGACAAAATGAGTGCAGGAGGGAGAAGGGATGGCCCACAAGGACGCTAAATTGTTTTCTTTGTTTTTTTTCGTCCACCAGATGAACGCAAAAATCCTGATTGGTCAGATTTAATGAATTATTTAATCCATGCTTCTGATTGGTTAGCAACCTGTCATTCATGAAACATAAAGGTCTTCTCACATTTACCAGTATATTCAACAAGGCGGACAAATCAAGAGATCGTTTCGAACTAATTCTAGAGGAAACGCTACGATCTTTGGAAGAAAATGGTATCAAATTTGGGCTAAAAGCAAAGCAAAAGAAGGCGATTGAACAGTTTTACGAAAAAGGGATCTTTTAGCCTTTTTACCTACAGTCATCAGCTTCTTGTGTTGCTCGCGAAGTGAGCTGGAAATCATGCATCATATTCGCTTAGTAATAGCGCCTCTTTTCAGAATTATTAGCAACCAGATTATGGAAGTCGAGGCCTTCAATTTGACTACCTGATAATTAGCTCAAAAGCTAGTTTGTTTGGAAGACATTGAAGGGGGCAAATTTGACGTCATCTGTGCATCGGTGGAAAGTGCCACAGATAAGTGATTTCTTGAATCACTGAAGAAGAGCACTACTCAGTAGCAATTTAGTGGCTTGTGTTATAGGTGAGTCGCATACAGTTGAAACATGAACAGGCAATGCAGGCCAACTGTGAATCGATAAAGAAGCAATCACTATTATGACTGATATCCCAAAGCTCTTCAGAGTTTCGCTGTAAGACAGCTCTGAATATTTCTTTTCTGTCTTTTCTCGCTGACGGTTTGAATATATATCAGGTTGTCAGTGGGTTTTGAGTAGCAGGTTCCATCTAAAAAGTAGGCAGCTATTTCCATTTTATTTCTCCAATATCACACTCAGAACTGACCTACTAACATTCGGAGTAACCAGCACAGTATTCAAAATAGCCGGTGAAATGTGCTGGTTGCCAGCTTATTTTGACAACCCTGATATATTGCCACAAGCTCTAGTGGAATGAAGAAAACAATAGTGTCCTTGCAGGCGTCCCCTACCACGATCCTCCCGCCTCCAATCTTCTCGCGCTTCACGCGCTCGTCTTTCCCCTTTCCCTCCCCTTCAGATGCCTGCCACACAGGCTAATCAAAACTGGATACGGGAAGTACGAAAACTAGAACCCAGGCCCAACACCAGAAGATGCATGGAATGCCTGGAGGTTTATAATTGTTTACGAACAAAAAGGTGTGTTTTGGTTGCTGTTTTGGGTGAATAACTTCTTCAAAATAATCAATCTCTTTGCTATTTTTGCTTCTGAGGATGGCAAACAGTTGCTTTCTCGCTTATATGTAGCAATTTTCTAGTTTTGTGCAGAAAAATACCCCACAGATGCGGAGGATGCGGAAGTAGCCAATTTATGCGGATCCGCAGCACCGCATCCTGTCAGATGCCCTGTAGTTACATGTAATAGCCCCTCAGATAAAAGCCCATCAGTTCACAAGCCCTTCAAAAAGACTCTATTGATTTCTATATTCAATGACATGAAAAAAAGTTAAGGCAAATCGTAAACACAGACCTAAAACACACAGACCATAGACTACAGATCTCAAAAACAGACTTCGAAAACACTGCTCTTTTTCTGTTAAACGAGCACAGTGACCTACATTTTATTTTCGTAATTTCAATGAGAACAGTATCCACAATAACTGAGAAAAAATTACCTAAAACATCTGGCTACTTTTTTGGCAAATGAAGTAAATTCTACAGGAGGAGGGATAATGGACCAAACAGCACATGTCCAAATTATGTTTTCTTTAAAGGATAAAAAATGCAGGGTATTTGAAGACATTTTTTTGGGAGGCAGTTTATCTCTCTCTCTTAGTTCCTTGCCCCCAGGTGGGGGATAGGGCCGGAGGCAGTTTATAGTTTGTAGTAATTTTTTTTGGACAATTCTGTCCAAGGGGGAAAGGTGCAATGAGTTTACCCTATGTGAAGCACCAACCCATGAGACAAGGCCAAACCACAACACCGGGAACTACTTGCCCTACTCTTTTCGATAAGTGTGTGGGTTCTCTAATGTCCCCTGCTGACTATGTAACATTAAAGATGCAGAAGATCGGGCCTACAGTTTATAGTCCTTATCTGAGAAGACTTGAACGTCTAACCATTTGCAGACATAATTACAAAGGCAGCACATTCTCCTCAGTTATTTTAAGACCCTGAGTGTTGGTCCGGTCTGGGGCTCAAACCCTCGACCTCCCACATGGCAGACTGGCGCTCTACCAACAGAGCTAGATGAATAAACAATCAAAGAAAGTCAAACCCTGGTGTGATATAAAAATAATCGAGGTTATCTGTTGTACCCTGAGATTACCCAAGGTCAGAAATCCGCAATGCGTTTGCCATCGGGTAACACGAAAACACTGACCCCCAGTCCACGGACCCCCACCAGGTCCATGGACTACCTGCGGACTGGTCCACAGACTACCCCTACCCCCTCTAAGGACCACCCGCCAAATAAAATTTAAAAAAATCAAAAATAAAGATTTCACTTACTGCCTGTCCAATAAATGACTCTTCTCAGCGAAATTCCGCGCATTACGCTGGGTAAATGTGACAGACCTGGGTTCTACCTCGGAGGGCAAGTTGTGTCATTGCAGATCGTTACATCTTTGCCATGTTTGTTGCTGTGGCCTGCATGAAAGACTGGGAAGGCTAAGAAATTTGTGACTTCTCACCCTTCACCATTTTGTTTATATTTGAAGCCTGGGATGAGTTCATGAACCCGCGGGAGAATATGCCGAACAACATGGCAAAGGAATGCACTCAAAGCAGCACAAATTTCCAGGCTTCCCGGAGATTTCCTGGTCTTTCATATATACTTATAGCCACAGCAAAGAACAAATGGCAAAGTGGAATGTCAATGATATAACTTGAGCTCGAGACTGAACTCAGGTCTGTTACTCTTTCCTAGTGTAACGCTCGAAATTTCGACGCGAGTGATTTATTGCCGTGGACAAAGCAGCCGGGACAAGCAGAAAGTCAAATCTTTATTTCTGTTTTTTTTTTTTAAATGTTATTTGGGGGGTGGTCCGTAGAGGGGTCCGTAGGGGTAGTCCGTGGACCGGACTGTAGGTAGTCCATGGACCCGGTCCGTAGTGGGGGTCCGTGGACCTGCGGTCAGTGTTTTCGGGTTACCCTCCGCCATCTTGGAAATGGGCGTTGACAAAACCCGGACCGGATCGGATTGGATCGGATTGACAAAACCCGGACCTGATCGGATCGGATTAACAAAACCTGGATCGGATTGCGTCCAATTGACAAAACCCGGACTGGATCCAAAAAAAATCGGATCACTATAAATTTCTGTCAAAGTAGTCACTTAACATTTCATGACCAAGTTTTGGTCTAGAAATATGACGGCCTCTTTTCGCAGCTCAGGGAAGCAAAGTTGTAATGGTTCTTTTTCGTATATAACATACTCCACAGGCGCCCCAAGCTCACGACACTAAAGGTATAGTTGTTTCGCGTAGACAGGCATAAAAAAAGCTACAGAAAACAGACGAGGTAAGTTTACATGCTTTATGTTTTTGAAAACTATACATAAAAACGCCGTAAGAAACACATTTGTGGCCTTCCACACTGTACATAGTTTTTTTAAATTTATTTTTAAAACATTATGGTAAATTACTTACCCACTATTGTAAATAGTTGCCGAAAATGCTTTTGAGGAGCAATTATTAAAGATTATCTTTATCATAACGAACGTTTTGATCAAACGCTATGGCCGACTCCAAGCATACACTGCATTCAAAATCGACGGTCGGAAAAAGGCTGGGCGGTGAAACGGTCAGTCCGCTCTTGGTCCAATGTGTGATACGGAGAAGGACTGGCACGAGCGCTCCTTCGACACTCTCGGTGGCCAAAAATCTCCTCTCGACGAACCGGAAATGAAATTTTTTTTCTTCCTTTTTAACCCACCTGTAACGTATTAAAAAAAGCCTTTTTGATATGTTTGGCCCACTACTGAATACTATTTTGTCTGTTAGAATATCACTTAAAGGCGGACAATTTCGAATATTCTTGACGTTTAAATCAAGTTTTTAATGCCAGATATAGTCATCTGATATGGATACAAGTTAAAACGCGTGCTTTAACATGTTTATTTAAAGGGGAAAAAAAAAGAAAAATAATTCCTGCAAAATGATCCCCGTTCTCTGCTCCCCCCCTACCCCCTCATCGGGTAGAGTTAACGGGAGCAGAGTCCACCCGCACGAGGAGCCTCCAACATATCTTCGATGCGACTAACTTTAAGTAAGAGGTGAAAAGCTGTTTGCCTCCCTTGTGGGAGGCATTTCTTAGACTCGCACGAGGCGTAGCTTCGTTTTGGTGCTAAGCTTGTTTTCGTCCTATAACGCCATGCAATTGCTGTTTTCATTTGTTATCTTGACAGACGTGTTAAACTTGTGATTTTCTTCACACCTATTAGCTTGACAGTAGCTACAGCTTGAATGACCTTAAAAACTTTCTCTTAAGCATTTTCGTGGTAATCTGCTCAAATTTGAGTGAAAATAAAACACGAATGCAGGAATGTCCCGCTTATCATAACCAAGTTGTGTTTCACCTCTTCTTTCATGAGAACTCCACTTTACTCCAGTCTAAAGATCGATAGCTTTTTCATAACATAACAAAAAATTAGCTGGATATATTATTTGGATATAGTAATAACACTTTGCGAGTTTGAGTTTCCCATGAATTGCAAGGAACGACGTGATGTTTCACCAAGGGACAAATACGATACCAGAGAGAATAGCTTTCTTGCATAGACTTTATTCATAAGTCTAAAGCTTACGCGTACAACTAGCGCGAGATCTTACTCATTCACAGCTCGTAATGTCCTGTTTTGATCCCTGAAAAACTCACCTTTTCCCATTGCCTCAGAACAAAAAAATGCGGCAAAAAAGCTGTTGATTTACATAGAAGGAAGTTTCGTGTAATTTCTGTAGAAATCTAAGTTCGAGTGCAAGTAAGTGGAATCTCCTTGCTCGGACCCGCTCGTTTCACTGCCTTACGTATAAGCATCTACATACTTCTTTCTCCGCCATCTTCGATTGAGGTTCTACGTGACCATTTTGGCGGGAAATTTATGGCGATCCGATTTTTTTTCGGATCCGGTCCGGGTTTTGTCAATCGGACGCAATCCGATCCAGGTTTTGTTAATCCGATCCGATCCGGTCCGGGTTTTGTCAATCCGATCCGATCCGGTCCGGGTTTTGTCAATCCGATCCGATCCGGTCCGGTCCAGGTTTTGTAAACGCCCCTTGGAAATTTCAGGTAAGCTCATTGCAACTTAATCATAATCATAAACTTGATCCGGTCGGTTCCGATGATAGTTTTGGGTTCTTTTAAATCTTCTTTTTCTTGTTGATTTCATACAAGAACGAAGCTTCTCAGTTTGTAGACAGACAACGTTTTCAAGGTCTTCGAGGGCTGTGTTTTCGAGGTGTGCGGTCTGCGTTGTCAAGTTCTGTGTTTTCGAGACACCCAAGAAGTGACGCTGTATTGTATAACTTAACTAGACATGAACAAGGAATTCTTGAAGACTTTCTTACCTTTATAAAGTTAAACTAGCAACGAGGTCATCTGACATCAGTCATCAAGCATTTTTGCCGCCATTACGGTGAACAGCCCAGTTTTTGTATTCCCGGCCGCACTGGGGCGAGTTGAGTAAAAACCATCAAAGTGAGGCTAGGAAGGGCTCTAAAAGCTTCTAGTGCTGTTGTGCTTTGAACTGCACAACTAGCACCCAGAAAACGAAAAATGTTGACAAATATCCGAAACTGGCAAATGTTAGATGCTCTTCAATCTCTCAGGACAACGCAAATAAGTATTATGCTGCGGGAATGTCAGAACGAGAGCGGCGTATGCAATGATTGCAGCCTGTCGCCTGCAGTGGACAGTTAAAATGTTACGAGGCACATCACAATATATTCAATTCATTTCGAAGGAGGTCTTGGCCCGACTAAATTAAATCCTGTCCCCTCAATATTTGTACTACCACAGCATCTTCGGCTTAAACTTCCGAAAAGTCGTACAGATCTCGAGGAGAGATGTCGAAAGCAGTAAAAAAAAAAAAACAGTGAAAGGAAACACCACAGACCTCGAGGAGTAAGAAAGTGCCAGAAAAAAAGACATTAATAGGCTTGAAAGAAGAACATTCTGTTTTTGAAAGAGCTAACTGTAATGCACTAATCTTTTTCGCTCGCGCGCGACTGGTCTAAACACGTCACGTGATCGACTATCCCCCAGCTAAAACTGGGGGAAATCCGGTATTTTGCGATAACTGCAGAAATTCACGCGCGCTCGTTGGCTAATTTTTATTGTCCATATGCGGACATACACATAAATTTAAAATTCATGTGACGCGTCAGCGAGCGAGAGCCGGCAATTCGACAATTTGTTATCGTAAAAAACAAATTGATGTCAGTTTTTAATGCGTCTGTCCTGTTATTGATAATGAATTTCGTCATAACATTGTCAAAGTAGTCTGCGGATCCACTCGGCTATCGCCTCGTGGATCCACAGCTACTTTGAAAATGTGATGACGAAATTCATGATCAATAACAGGACAGACGCATAAGAAACTGACGTCAATTTGTTAAATATACGCCCGGGGGGGGGAGGGTACTTGATATATCCCTGGGTGGGGAGGTGCTGGCCGGCCCCTCATACCCTGACCCTGTTTAAGACAAATATCGCTGATTTTCCTACCCTGTTTAGGACAGAATTCCGATTTTTGATACCCTGTTTAAGACATAGTAAAGTTGCGGTTACAAATTGTGTGGCTTTATTGTTGTGTATTCAATGGAAATTAATGTGCCTGGTATCAATGCCAAAGTCAACAAAAGACTATAATAATTTACCAGAGCTTGTAAAAATTTTCCCATTTATCGTCCAAGAAAAGATAGCCCATTTAAGACAAAAACTGATGAATCGATACCCTGATTAAGGCAAAAAATGACAAATTCGATACCCTGTTTAAGACAAAAATCCCGAAAAACATACCCTGGCTGGCCGCACGTCCCCATTAAGCTCTTATAAGGGAGTACCCCCCCCCCCCCCCTCTCGGGAATATACCCCAATTTTAAAAAACTGCGCGCGTTGAGTAAAAGATTTGAAGGATAATAAACACGATAGTCTCCATTTGGGGCGAAAATATGCTAGGATATTTGTCCTTGGCAAACAAGTCTTCTAATTTCGGCAAGACCACAACGACAAACCAATGCAAAAGGGTGCCGGATCTTTGGAGACCTGGATCAGTTAAAATCTCAAGATACTATGCAAAAAACGGTAGACTGATCCCCACGGCGAAGAGAAGAAAAAAAGTAAATAAAACAGCAATGAAATTAAAACAAGTACAATATAATTGCCCGATATTTCGGTTTGAAAAACAAACCTTCTACGGGGGCTAAAAGAAAATGAATGCAAAAAATACAAAATGACCGTTACATATAAGAGCTTAGAAATATAAAATAAGAAGCTATGATAGGTTAAAAAAGTAGCTAATTTTGTTCATCGCGTCTATTGATACCAAGCGGCTCAAGTGTCATTCTTGTTTATAAGATGTGCCTCACGTGCTTTTCGTACGGAGTCACGCTTGCTGTGAATGAGTTCCAAAGGAGTTAAAAGAAGATGATCAATGGAGTGGCCAGGTTGGTTAAAATGTGTAGAAACAGGAGTGGGCTTGATGAGCTGATGGTGATTCTGGATGGAACGACGATGTTCGCCAAAGCGTTCGTGTAGCTGGCGTTTTGTCTCTCTCCAATGGAGAGAGACAAAACGCCAGCTACATCCCTTCATCCCGTCAAAACAAATCCAGCAGTTCTCTATCCAGGTCATGGGTGGAGTTAAAAATTGAAAATTCCACGCAGAAAAACGGGCGTCCCCAAAGCTCCCGCGGGAACAAAGTGCACGTGTCACCCAAGGACGCAAGGGCGAGTTTTAAAAATCCTGCTTTGGAGTTAGAAAGTCCGCAAAGTTTATCTCCATCTCAAATATACTCGGTGCCCTCGTTCAAAGTGGGCGGGGAGGTGACTCGATTGGACAAGGCCGCTGTTCTAAACTTACCTAGTGAAAATAGTATTGATAAGGGTGAAATTTCGTCGACGGTAGCGAGGGACAGCCACCATGGCCACAGAACGGGAAAAGCAAGCGAGCATGACCTTACAAACGGATTTAAAGCTTAACTCAGTTAAAAGCTCCCTGGTCAGTAACGCAGCTGGCGGTCAAATACAAAAGCACGACGACAATACGATTTCCGGGGGAGGGCACTTGCATATGAAAAGGGAGGGGTACTAGTCGGAAATTTGTTCAACAAACCCTTAAGAGGTACCAAGATCCTGTTTTATGGGCGTGGCTTGAAATATTTCTCACCCCTAAGAGGTACCAATTCTAAAACAACAATTAAGAGTCACTACCGTTTCTTTCCGGAAACCCCTGCTGTGGGACCTTATGAGGCTTGACACCGACCAAATAAACTTTTTAACCCCTTAAAAGTACGACACCCCGGTCCTTTTTAATGGATCACCCCCAACACCCCGGAACAGGTTCAGTGTCAAGAACATTTAATAGCACGCTATTTTTCTAGAGAAACAAATGACGAACACGAAACTGGCCGAAAACAATTTTTTTATTCTCAACGCGTAGAGTATTTAAATTACAGAACCTACGTTTTCTTGAGCGGAGAAATATTACAAAATGTTTAATTTGGTAGCGGTGGTTTGATAGGAATTGCGCGTGCGTCTTTCGTGTGACCGCTGTGCGGGAAAAAATAAAAGAGTACTTGCGGGTTCGATTAAAGTTTCTTTACTGAAAACGCAGGCTCGTTTTTTCACGACAACTAGATCTTGATTTTTATCAAACTCTCCGACTTTAGAAAATTAGCTTTCCAGGTAAAAAAAAAAAAGCTTGAAAATAAAACTAACAATATATTATGGAATCAGAGTCAATCAGAGAACAAAAATTTATAAATAATTAATTAAGTAATAGGCCACTTTCCAATAGGCGACGTTCGATATATCAATTTTCAAGCATGGCTCCGAGGCTTTCGGGTCAAAATTGCAAATTTTTCAAGTTTCTTTTGTCTCTCAAATCCCAAAAGAGACTTGGATACAAAGAAAACAACACCAAATATAGAAGTTTGACCTGAAAGCCTCGGAGCCATGTTAGAATATTGATATATCGAACGTCGCCTGTTGTGTGCGTTGTTACCTGGGGTCCGTTTCTCGAAAGCCCCGGAAACTTTTCGGGCCCATAAAGCCATTTTTCGTTTATCTGTATCTAAAAACGGAGAGGTATATACGCCTAAAACTTGTCTTATGAAGGAAACCTCTGCTCACATAAAGAATATGTGAATAACAGCTCTTTAATCATAAGATTCGAGATTTTGCTTTGGCTTTCCGGGTGCAAAAAACTTTTTGAAACCTTCGAGAAAAGGGCCCCTGGCCATGAATGCAGGCGAGGCTTGAGGTGACCTCACTTTGATAAAGACCTCTCTGCTTTTCGAATTTTAATTCCAGCTAGTCAGTATAAGAACAACTAGATTTACACAACAAAAGAAGTATAAAAGGACTGTGTCAAAACAAGGTCACCTCTAGCCTTGCTCCCATTCAAAGGCCAGGATGCTAAGCAGACAACTGTAAAATGGTCTATTTAACAAATTGACGTCAGTTTTTTATGCGTCTGTCCTGTTATTGATCATGAATTTCGTCATAACATTGTCAAGGTAGCTGTGGATCCACCAGGCGATAGCCGAGTGGATCCGTAGGCTACTTTGACAATGTTATGACGAAATTCATTGTCAATAACAGGACAGATGCACAAAAAACTGACATCAATTTGTTTTTTACGATAACAAATTGTCGAATTGCCTGCTCTCGCTCGCTGACGCGCCGCATGAATTTCAAATTCATGTGTCTGTCCGCATATTGACTATAAAATTTAACCAATGAGCGCGCGTGAATTTCTGCAGTTATCGTAAAATAACAAATAGAAATATGAATAATAAATAAATAAATAAATAAATAAGAGTCATTTTGACCTCATATGATCATCGTAATGTTGCATGAGACCGGTCTCTCTTCTGAATTCTTCCTGACAAATCCAACAGGTGAGATTTTCAACTTGACTTAAATTTTCTTCAGTCGAAGAAAACAACATGTCAGACGTTATGCTATCTTGAGGTGTTGCTGGCTCCTGAAGATGTGCTCTAAGACTTACGTTTGGACCATGCTGGTTGGGTCTTAAAGAACTGTCTATTGCGTGTTTTTCTTCATGTCGCTTGCAACGTGATGATTGGCTAAAGCACTTATTACAATGCCTCCATGTAAATGGCTTTACTCCTGTGTGAGTTCGTTCATGTTTCTTGCAATCCGATGACTGGCTAAAGCACATCTTACAATACTTGCAAGTATACGGCTTCTCTCCTGTGTGAGTTAGTTCATGCCGCTTGCAATTTCCTAATTTACTGAAGCATTTTTTACAATGCTTGCATTTATACGGTTTTTCACCTGTGTGAGTTCGTTCATGTCTCGTGCAATCTGACGAGTGGCTAAAGCACATTTTACAATACTTGCATGTATACGGCTTCACTCCGGTGTGAGTTCGCTCATGTATTTTGCAATTTCCTAAGTCACTAAAGCATTTTTTACAATGCTTGCATGTATACGGCTTCACTCCTGTGTGCGTTCGTTCATGTCGCTTGCAATTTGCTAAATTGCTAAAGCATTTTTTACAATGCTTGCATGTATACGGCTTCATTCCTGTGTGAGCTCGTTCATGTCGCTTGCAATTTGATAAGTGGCTAAAGCATTTTTTACAATGCTTGCATGTATACGGCTTCTCTCCTGTGTGAGTTCGTTCATGTATCTTGCAATCTGAGGACTGGCTGAAGCACTTTTCACAATGCCTGCATTTATACGGTTTTACTTCTGTGTGAATTCGCTCATGTACCTTGCAAACTGATGATCGGCTAAAGCACTTATTGCAATGCTTGCAGGAATATGGCATCTTTTCAGCTGTGCTGTCAATATAGCTGAAAGAGATAAAGAAAATATATCAGGTTCTTACTTACCGGGCAGCCCATTACAAAGCGGACTTACTTCATTCGATTTACATGTTTTCAGAAGCGTTCCGAGGCATTTCTCATTGAGAGCCTTCATGGTCGTGAGCATAATTCGTAGTGAGATCTGTTTCGAGCACATCGCGCAAAATGCTATTGTTTTTCGCGACATGTGCTTGCAGTGCCCAGTTTATCAACGAGAGACATCATAATTTGCATGTGTAGAAGTAGTCGGTTGTGATTGGTCAACAGATTTAACTCTGGGAATACGAGTCTCTTTGCACCTTTCAGGTGCTGTCAAGTAAATCCCAAGGTGCGATAGAGTTAACAATAGCGCTCTAACTAAATGCGGGCCGCACTGTTTACAAAGCCTTTTGCAAATTCGTGTCCAGCGATGTTTTTATTTGACTGGACGGACGACTAACAAAAACTTATCTGAATTATCGAAATAGTTTCATGTAAAACAGGTGGTTTAAAAAGCTTTACCTGTGATCAGGCGGGATTTTTATTATGAGTGCGAAATGCGGCGGCAGGGGACTCGAAATCGCCGGTTATAAAAAACGGTGCTCAATCAGCGAGTTACCTGTGGTCAGGTAAAATTTTCCTCGCTAACTTTTTGTCTTAAACGTGATTTTCACGGGGTTCCTTAAAGGGAATGAACAGCGCGAAAAATGGTCTAATCGTTTAGGTTCATTAATTGCACTCTTAGGCCAAGTTCAGACGCCGTACTTCACATGAGCCGAATCGAATGCTAATGAGGGAGAACAAAGGATTTTTCTCATTTGCATACGATTCGGCTCATGTGAAGTACGGCGTCTGAACTTGGCCTTAGTCTTCCTTTTTTCCAAAAAGAGAAGAAGAATAAAGCGATTTTAAAACATCGGCTGAAATATTTCATGTTTTAAAAGTGTTGCTCAAAAAGCGAATATTCCAATATTCCCGCGGGAAGTTTAAAATAGGTCACTTGTATTCTCGTGGGAGTCTCCAAAGGACAAATTTTGAGAGAACACAACAATGCAGAGCAGACGTTTTCAAAATTCGCGTTTTGCGACTACTTCCAAACTTCAAAATCCCTTGAAAATTTACATGATGCCTAAACGAATGTCAAATAAAAAAATACATATGGTAAAAAAAAATCTAGAAATCTGAATGAAGAGAAATCACACCTTAAAGTGCGCTGAGATCGACTTTTCATACAAGCAAGATGCCATTCTCGTCCCCAGAGCCCACGATCCTTCTGCCCTGCGGCAGGAATCGAGAGCTCTGGGAGTAACCATTTCAGGCATGCGCCATAGATGCAGACTACGTTAAACCGGATGGGCAAAATTCGGTTATTTCCTTTTTTATTTCAAAATGGTTGCTCCCAGAGCTCTCGTTTTCCGACCGCTGGTCAAGGGGAACGAGGCTCTGGGAACGAGATTGGCAAGATGCTAACATAGTCAATTTTCACGCCAAATTTGCGAACTCTTCTGAAAGGGCCTGAGCAAAGCGAGAACTATAGACTGTTCAATTGACCTTTCCTCTTTAACAGCCATATGGTAAAAGTAGCTTTTGAAAAACAGTTTATCCGTAAACGAGTAGAACGTAAGCCCTCCTCGACATTTTCAGCCTTTTTTCTCTATTGTTCGACGATCGTTTTCTAATTAGCTTTCAAATTAAGCGCCGGGGTCTCCAATGAAAGTCCCGGATATGGCGCTGATATCGCGCGGGGTCTCGAATGAAAGTCCCGGATATGGCGCTGTATTCTGGACTTTCCAAGACATTTTCTGATTGAAAGCGTTCATGGTCGTGAGTGTTAGTATGCTCAAAGGCCCTCATCTGAAGGGGCTGGGGCATACGTAATTTCAAGCTAAGATAAAACGCCGCTTTCTTGTTTATTTTTTCACCATATTCAAATAAAACTGAGCTGCATGAACGAACCTTTTTGAGAAGACCACAGA
>JAHPZR010032548.1:0-12500 GCA_019787425.1 Platygyra sinensis | reverse complement strand
TAGCCAACTGGTCAGCCTCCCACCAGTTGGGATTCTTAACTTGTTATGTTTAATTTGTATCATATCTGTTACGTGCATTTGATCCAACTGGTCAGCCTCCCGCCAGTTGGGATTCTTAACTTGTTATGTTTAATTTGTATCATATCTGTTACGTGCATTTGATCATATTCACATGGAATTTGCGCGATATAAATGTTTATGTTTAGGTCTATTGCATGTTTATTGCAAACAAAATAAAGTTACTTTAAAAAATATATATATATATTATTATTATTATTCTTATTGTTATTGTTATTATTATTATCATTATCATTATTATTATTATTATTATTATTATTATTATCATTATTATTATTATTAATCATTAAGACATTATAGAATGGTCTTCAATTGTTATTGACTGTCTTAAATCAAACCATATCACTCTGACCGATCACAAAGGAGTGAAACAGTCAAGAAAACCAGTGGGTATTAACCCAAAGTGCGGGTAGCATACTTGATGCAAAACCAATTACTTTTCGACATTAAAATAAAACTGCACTATATGTATCACATACAATCCTGCCCTTCGTTCCATATCTAATATCATACAAAGACACTTTCAAATCCTTTCGTCTTCCCCACGATGCAGCAGCGTCTTTCAAACCACACCTCTTGTTGCTTTCCGACGAACCGACAACCTTAGTGACATTCTAGTTAGATCCAAATTACGTACTGATAAACAAACTAACATCACCAAGGGATCCTTTCGATGCGGCAAAAATTGCATCACCTGCCGCTATATCACCGACGGCCGTACAAATTATACCTTTTCTGCCACTGGGGAAATGAGAACCATTCATGATCATATTGACTGCAACTCTAAAAATCTCATTTACATGATACATTGTCTACGTTGCCACAAACAGTACATAGGTGAAACGAAAAGACGACTTAAAGACCGCTTTAATGAACACCGACGACCAGTAGACAGACCCACCCCTTCCTCCAGACCCACTGCAGTTTCAGACCATTTTCTTTCCGACAATCATTCACCTAACGACATAGAACTGATACCACTAGAACTTATACATTCATGTCGTGACGCGTTACGCAAAGCCAGGGAAGCGTACCTTATCGAAAGAGGTCAAACTCTTGAACCCAAAGGTATAAACAAACGAGAAGAAATTTAATCTTATGTTTAACCCACTTGTACCTTATGTAGTATATTCCATTTTGTTATCTTGTCATTCATTAGTTTGCTCAACGGTTTTATTTCTATTTTTGTTATCTTGTCATTTGTTAGTCACTTTAACGGTAAGCTTTTTACTGTAATACTATATAGGCTTTTACCGTTGTTGTTTAAATTGTAACGTCTTTTCTCAGTTGTAAACAGTCCCTGAAGAAGTCAGGCCGTGCCTGACGAAATATTGGAAAATACAAAACAGTTAACCCCAACCGTACGGTCAGCCTTTCTGCGTTCAGTTTCTTCAAGCCTTTAAATTTGCTGATCAGAACCTACCAGGTTCCGGTACTTTTGATTTGTCCGTTGGCCCTTTCTAGAGTTTAAAGTTTTTTGTTCACTATATGTATGTCCCTTTGTGCATTAAGTTTATTATAACTTGAAAAACATTTTGTACAGACACTAAATAATGGAACGTTCTAACTTAAATTCAATTCTTTTCAGCTAAAAAAAGGAAAAACGTATGGGAATTTATCAGAGTACAGGAAATGTGCAATGTTCTTTAACCATTTCACTGCTACCTTAATTTGGAGCTTCAAACAACAACAACAACAACAACAACAACAACAACATTCTTAAGGTACGAACTTATCTCATATGATCATCGTAATGTTTCAGGAGACATGTCTCGCTGCTACATTCTTCCTGACAAATCCAACAGGTGAGGCTTTCAACTTGGCTTAAATTTTCTTCAGTCGAAGACTTTTTGTTATCTTGAGTTGCTGATGATTCCCGAAGATATCTTCTGAGTTTTAGGTTCTGACCATGCTGGTTATGTTTTAACGAACTGTTAACTAGGTGTTTGTCTTCATGTTGCTTGCAACTTGATGATTGGCTAAATCCTCCATTACAATGTTTGCACGTATACCGCTTCACTCCTGTGTGAGTTCGTTCATGTCGCTTGCAATTTCCTGATCGGCTAAAGCATTTTTTGCAATGCTTGCATGTATAAGGCTTTTCTCCTGTGTGAGTTCGTTCATGTCTCTTGCAACTTTCTAATTGGCTAAAGAATTTTTTACAATGCTTGCACGTATACGGCTTCACTCCTGTGTGAGTTCGTTCAGGTTGTTTGCAACTTCCTAATTGGCTAAAGCATTTTTACAATGCTTGCATGTATACGGCTTCACTCCTGTGTGAGTTCGTTCATGTTGCTTGCATCTTTGTGATAAGCTAAAGCATTTTTTGCAATGCTTGCATGTATACGGCTTCTCTCCTTTGTGAGTTCGTTCATGTTGCTTGCAACTTTGTGATAAGCTAAAGCATTTTTTGCAATGCTTGCATGTATACGGCTTCTCTCCTGTGTGAGTTCGTTCATGTCGCTTGCAATTTCCTGCTTGGCTAAAACATTTTTTACAATGCTTGCATGTATACGGCTTCACTCCTGTGTGAGTTCGTTCATGTTTCTTGCAATCTGAGGACCGGCTGAAGCACTTTTCACAATGCCTGCATTTATACGGTTTTACTTCTGTGTGAATTCGCTCGTGTTCCTTGCAAACTGATGATCGGCTAAAGCACTTATTGCAATGCTTGCATGAATACGGCATCTTTTCAACTGTGCTGTCAATATAGCTGAAAGAGAAAAAGAAAATAATATATCAGGCTCTTACTTACCGGGCAGCCCATTACAAACCAGACTTAATATATTCGATTTACATTTTTCAGGAGCGTTCCGAGGCCTAAATTGATCACGTGACGTGATAGTGTTCATTTACGGAGAGATACTAACAGTCCTTATTATATGGCCAGCTTCGTGAGCGGGCAAGATGAATCAAATCCTCTTCTGTGATTGGCTTCCTTGCCCTTTCGGGACTACCCGCTGTATCCCACAAGAAAAATTTCCCCAAAAGCCTTGCTCATGTCTGATTAACTTGTTGAAAACAGGACAGTTCGGTCAAGATGGCTGGATATTGGCCTCGTTGTTTTTGGGCCGAGTTTATGGACCTTGACTAAGTCTCGGCCCAAAAACACGGAAAAAAAGAACTTGGTCAATATCCAGCCATCTTGACCTCACACTTGGGTAATAACCCATATATAGTGCCCATTGAAGGAAAATACCCGGATGGAAATAGTCGTTCGAGTATTTCTTTTACCTAAAGAAGAGGGCTTAAGGAAAATAAACCATTGAAACTGTCTTAAGTGATTTTGTTCGCTTTCTTCTCCAAATTTTACATTTGACTTTAACGCCTTCCATCTAAAAAAGTTGAAAACAATTCAGTATGATTTTCGAACAAGCGCGAGAAAGAAAATTTAGTGGTGAACAATAAAGAAAAACGAGTGTTTAAGTCTCGGGACTATCGGTCTGATAGGAAATTTGATGTTCTTAAAACTAGCATATTTACCCTCGAAACTTCCCTTCTCGTGCAACTATTTGTTTTAAGAAATTTCCGCGGGGCAACTTTCAGCCGATAGTCCCTCGACGGAAACTTTCCACTGTTTAAGCAGAAAAATTGCGGGCGAATAATGTAATTGTTTTAGTATAAATCCACTAGTCATTCAAAACGTTATTCACACTGTTATAATTAATCCTCTGCACAGACACTTCGAAACGCCAAAAAGCGGAAATATATAGTGAGTAGCAGAGCCAATTGGAGACCAGCATTCTGATATAATGGTAGTAGATTTATAATAAATAGAAGAATTCTAAGTTGCCTCAAGCAAAGGAAATGAAAGATGTGTGGCTACCTGGACATTAGACTGGAGGTTACACTTTACGTTTCACTAACCTTTTATATGGTCAAAATTATGTCACCTCGCAGTCAACAAATTTGAGTTAAATTTTAAATTCATCGGTGCTCATTGTGTCTTGATTGTATTTATCAATATTATCAAACACGAGAGACAGTGGTTCATCGGGATATCGAAACACCGAGAAGAGACTTAAAAATACGACACGCAGCGGGGTATTTTTGACGAAATTCGAGGTGATCAGATATCCGATGAAACACTCTCAAACAAAAACCAAGGAGTAAACGGAGAAGTGAAATCGTCGAACTCCATGCTAATTAAGACCGGGTCATGGTCATCATTTCCTTTGCTTTAACTTGATGAATTATTAACGAGTTTGAGCTTTTTTGCATTTGGATACCACATAGCTTACTTAGCAAGTACCACTACTTTTCAGCAGGAAAGCAAACTAGTTTTTACATGCGGGCAAAACTATATGAAGTAAACTTGTCTATGAGAAAAGCTTTCTGCTAGATGGTCAAACCAGCCAGATAAAATGATACTCTCAGACGGTGACAGGGTCAATTTGCCTGGGGCCTGGCCGTTACTGAAACCTTTGCAGAGTCAGTGTTTTTCACCCTTTAATGCCCAAAAGTGACTTATAGATTTTACTCTGTCTAACGCCAGACGATTTTACTCATCAAAGGGAGACCCCTTGGGCAGTAAAGGGTTAAACAACTATCTGCCTTAACCCTTTACTGCCTAAGAGTGACTTACAGATTTTACTCTGTCTAACGCCAGACGATTTTACTCATCAAAGGGAGACCCCTCGGGCAGTTAAGTGTTAGAAAACTATCTCCCTTAACCCTTTGCTGCCCAAAAGTGACTTATAGACTTTAATTCTGTCTAACCTCAGACGATTTTACTCGTCAAAGGGAGACCCCTTGAACAGTAAAGGGTTAAAAAACTATCTGCCTTAACTCTTTACTGCCCAAAAGTGACTTACAGATTTTACCCTGTCTAACGTCAGACAATTTTACTCCTCAAAGGGAGACACCTTGGGCAGTAAAGGGTTAAAAACAACATTATGCAGCAAAAACACTTGTTACTGATTTTAGTAGTTTGTTCTGACAAAAATAACTGTGTGTTGTTAAGGGTTATCCAGAGAGTGCAGTATAATGAAAGCTGTTCCAATAATTGGTCAAACTGTGGAGCTTACATGTATGTGAAATGAAAAGTGAATGTCGTTGTTTTTAAGTGTTGTTTACAGTTATTAGAAATTCAACATCAGTGACATGACTGTGCAATGAATTACATGTAGCAATGATAAGCTCCCTTGATCTTGTCACCAAAATCCCATGAGACAGAATCGAAAATCATAAGTTAGACCTACTTGATCCAATAACAAGAACTCTGCATTACTTGTCTGTTCAGTTTTCACAGTTAATCAGTCATGTCTGGTGACATGTACAAGTGAAACCCAGAGTTAAATTACCTACAGTACAATTCCACAAGATGATATATTTGCATCTCTCTGAAGGAAGCAGTGAAGACAAGATTGTTGTGGTGCAACATTTCATGATGTAAAAACTGATATTTACTAAACATCAAACCAATAAAAGCAATGCAGCCCCAATTTTGGCAATAGCATTTGGATGTGTCTGATATCCGGTCATGTTTCCCCCGAGTATAATTGTGACAGGAAAGGAAAACGATTGCAAAAGTTAAAAATTATTTCCTTAAACTTGGAGCCTGTTCCGGGCATGCAGATTGTGGTGACGGTGAGTGTCAAGATTAAGATTGCAACAGTAGAATATTCCTCCTCCAATTCCAACCCCCCTTCCCCACCCAAAAAAATTGTGCAGGGGATTTGCTCCCCAAAGCAAAATCTTGCAGAGGCAGAGGCCGTGAAAAAAAAAGTTCTGCAAGATGAAAAAGTCGCAGTGCCACATCACTTTTCTAATGGTCCATCCCTTAACTCAGTGTTCTGGTTTGCCAATTCTTTTTCAAAGAGCATCAGATTTCCTCCAATAAAAATACACACCACTTGGGGTCTTATTGTTAATTTTGTGGTGGAACTATACTGTTTTAGTTTTGAAAATTGCTCTTTTTCACTTTTAACTGCACATACACAAAAATGGCTGATGAGGACATAAGCTGTGTGCAATGTACTCTTAAAAAACATGCTGTTTAAACTATTGGAAGCACTTTTACATTCTCAACTCAGTCAATGTAAAATTCATATTCAACTTCCGGATTCCGTCAGGCCACATACCATTTAATTTTTTAATGTGAACTATAAACAGATGAACTAAGTGTTTTTAAAGCTAACCTGCATTATTAAATATACAGGCTAATGGGGGTGCTATTTAGCATAGAATTTCACTCTGATTAGCATGAAAAACAACCCATTTAGCCAGTTTATGGTTAGTGCTTGACAACAGAAATAATACTGCATTTTACTTCTGGTGTCTAGTCCACAGATCATAGTCTGTCTGCAGTCTGTGGTTTACACTGACATTGACATTTTATTATAAATGAAACAAGATCAGTACTAACTACAACAATTCAGCACATTTGATCAACTTAGTTAATTTAATAGTCATCCCTGGGAAAAAACTACAATAGAAAATACAAGGTCCTACACTGTAATGTCCACCTCAAAACATGAACATACTACAAAATGTTGCCTGTAAGTCTCTCCACTTATAAGCCACCCCCCCCCCCCCCCCTCCCCTTCCCCTTCCCTGGTTAAGGGGCTATCAACCTGTAAACCCAAAAACCCCTCCAGCTTTATTTAATCAACACGGGTATAGCTCGTTTCAAACGTTTTTTTCCTAGTTAAAAGCCCCCTCAGATAAACGCCCATCTATTTATGAAACCTTCCTAAAAAACTCAATTGATTTCTATATTCGATGAGATGAAAGAAGTGAGGGTGCATCGAAAACACGGACCATAGACCACAGACCTTGAAACACAGACCTTGAAAACACAGACCTCTAAAACACAGACCAGGAAAATACGAAGCTCTAAAAAGCGCTGACCTCAAAAACACAGACCTTGAAATCATTGTCTGTGCACTAATCCTCCTTAGGAAAGATGATGGCAACTGGTACATTTACTCATAGCTCTTAGTGTACGAACACTTTAAAGGGGCTACGTGTATTTTGAGTTACTTTGACCATTGACAAAATTACCTTTAAATTGAAGGAAACCTGAGAATAATACTTAAAATGGAAAGGAAAACACTCAAGACATAATAATTAACCAAAAGGGAATAAGGATGGTTAAGGATGAAAAAGATTGACATGGATTACCAACAACGAAATTGAAAAATTTAGGTTAAATTTTTCAAACTGTTTAACTGTTACGCTGCTCCTTTAACAAAATTCATAAAAAACGTACGGAAACGTTATAAAACCTTCAAAACTAATTTACTTAGTGTCCTTAGTACTGGGCCAAATAATGTAAAAACTTGGCCTTCTTTGTGCCTATTGTAGGCAGGCTGTGTTAGGTTTGCAAGGCATTGTGGTGAAATATACAGCCGCCATATTTTTTCCCAGTGGATTATTATACCGTAGGTTACTTTTCAAAGAAGGTAGATGCCTTGTTGTTTGTTTCAGTTTATACTTGTAGATGGCTGTGCTGTTCACAATTACAAGACCATTATTTTGTACTCGGTAAATTAAATGAGATTGAATTGCTTGAGAATCTTTGGTCTATTAGACAACTTCATGTATCAAGAAAAAACTTCTCCAAACATGTTGGCGAGAGACCCGAACAACAATGCAAAAATCGACTTCCAGATGATGTTCAAGTATTCGCGGAAATCCGCAACGCGTTCGCCATCTTGGAAATCCGATCGGTTCCGATGATAGTTTTCGGTTCTTTTAAATCTTCTTTTTACAAGAACGAAGCTTCTCTCAGTTAGGACGTGCAGATGTACCGTTTTCAAGGTCGGTATTTTCGAGGTCTGTGGTCTGTGTTTTCGAGACACCCAAAATCCACACAAACGTCTCTAATTTTGAGACAGCGTCCCCCAAAATCATGTAAACTCTTAAAATTTTTACGATTTCCGCGATACTCTTTAAAATGGGCAAACATAGCGATTTTAATCTCAGGTTCTTTCAAATAGTAGGTGCATGACGGGATTTACAGTTGTTACAAAAGTGATAAACCATATTTAGTAGAGCTAAAACCTAAACAAAGAGATCATCCTTTGAAGTTTGCCGGGTTTCATAACTAGTTCCCTCTACTAAATATGGTCGAACCTCTTGGAGTAACAACCCTCGTGGCAGACGCCTATCTAAAATAATGCCTGCGGATAACATTGCAATGGTCTGGCATCTCATAGGCTCATATCTGGTGACACAGCTGACGTACAACAATAGAAGACAATAGGACAAAAGAACGAGGAAAACAATGAAGACAATAGGTTTGTGGAGCGGCGTTCTTTTCTGAAGTGTACTGTCACAGTGTTTTCTACACGAAGGAGCCCATCCCATCCCATCCATGGTAAAGTCTGCACCCGAGCCAAGCGGCCCCGGGGGGAGGGGGGGGGGGCCATCAGGCCAGAGCTCATTCTGGGTTCTGTATCATGAGGCGACAAGGAGTATTTCCACTTCCCCCTGGAAGGATGCTTCTTCTCAAATAACAAGTAATCATTAACACATTATAGAATGGTCTTCAATTGTTATTGATTGTCTTAAACCAAACCATATCATTCTGACCGATCACAAAGGACTGAAACAGTCAAGAAAACCATTGGGTACTCGCAGATTAAATTTACTATAACTCAAAGTGCGGGTAGCGTACTTGACGCAGAACCAATTACTTTTCGACACTAAAATAAAACCGCACTACATGTATCTACCTTTGTGCATTAAGTTTATTCAGAAGCTTATCACCTAGTTCAGGTGATAAGCTTCTGGTTTATTATAACTTGAAAACCATTTTGTACAGAAAGTGTAACTAATGGAACGTTTTAACTGAAATTCTATTCTTTTCAGCTAAAAAAAGGAAAAACGTATGGGAATTAATCAAAGTACAGGAAAGTTGCAATGTTCTTAAACCATTTCACTGCTACCTTAATTTGGAGCTTCAAACAACAACAACAACAACAACAACAACATTCTGGAGGTACGAACTTAAACACAACAAATTATGTCATCATTATTATAAACAAAGAGGAACTGAAAAGGTAAGGGTAAGGTTTACATACGCGTCGTCCAGACTTATCTCATATGATTATCGTAATGTTTCAGGAGGCATGACTCGCTGCTAAATTCTCCCTGACAAATCCAACAGGTGTGGCTTTTAACTTGGCTTAAATTTTCTTCACTCGAAGACTTTTTGTTACCTTGAGTTGCTGATGGTTCCCGAAGATATCTTCTAAGTTTTAAGTTCTTACCATGCTGGTTATGTTTTAACGAACTGTTAACTGGGTGTTTTTCATGTTGCTTGCAACTTGATGATTGGCTAAATCCCTCATCACAATGCTTGCATGCATACGGCTTTATTCCTGTGTGAATTCGCTCATGTCGCTGGCAATTTCCTAATTGGCTAAAGCATTTTTTACAATGCTTGCATGTATACGGCTTTATTCCTGTGTGAGTTCGTTCGTGTTGTTTGCAACTTGCTAATTGGCTAAAGCATTTTTTACAATGCTTGCATGTATACGGCTTCACTCCTGTGTGAGTTCGTTCATGTACTTTGCAAATTTCTGATCGGCCAAAGCATTTTTTACAATGCTTGCATGTATACGGCTTCACTCCTGTGTGAGTTCGTTCATGTCTCTTGCAAACTGATGAGTGGCTAAAGCACATCTCACAATACTTGCATGTATACGGCTTCTCTCCTGTGTGAGTTCGTTCATGTTGCTTGCAACTTCCAAATTGGCTAAAGCATTTTTTACAATGCTTGCATGTATACGGCTTCACTCCTGTGTGAGTTCGTTCATGTACTTTGCAATCTGATGACCGGCTAAAGCACTTCTTACAATACTTGCATGTATACGGCTTCACTCCTGTGTGAGTTCGTTCATGTACTTTGCAATCTGATGACCGGCTAAAGCACTTCTTACAATACTTGCATGTATACGGCTTCTCTCCTGTGTGAATTCGTTCATGTTCCTTGCAAACGGATGATCGATTAAAGCACTTATTGCAATCCTTGCATGAATGCGGCATCTTTTCAACTGTGTTGTCAATATAGCTGAAAGAGAAAAAGAAAATATCATATCAGGTTCTTACTTACCGGGCAGCCCATTGCAAACTGGACTTAATTCATTCGATTTACGTGTTTTCAGAAGCGTTCCAAGGCATTTTCTCATTAAGAGCCTTCATGGTCGTGAGCATAATTCATAGTGAGCCCTGTTCTGGGCAGTCCATTTGCAAACCCGACCAAATTAATTCGATTGACATCTTTACATTTTCTGATTGTAAGCGTTTATGGTCGTGAGTGCAATTTTTAGTTAGTATGCTTAGAGGCCCTCATCTGAGGGGGTTGGGGCATAAGTAATTTCAAGCTAAGGTGAAACGCCGCTTTCTTGTTGATTTTTTCACCAAATTTAAATAGAACTGACGTGCATAAGCGAACCTTTTTAAGAAGAACACTGACTAGTGACACACTTGTAGCTAGTCTGAATTTCAGCCCTCTCTCTTCTTTACCTCGGGTGGGGCACGGGGAAAAGGGAAGGGACGGCTGAAATTCAGACTAACTTGTAGCAAACTTATCTAAAATCATAAAATTGCATGAAAGTGTAATTCATAACATCATTTTTCTTCTTTTTCTGGCTGTGAACTCGCTCTGCCAATATCAAGTTAACATCTCGCAATTAAAAAAAAAACATACGCGATGGACTGAAATCTCATCTATGACGAAATTTTCTGTAAACAAGCGGGCTTATAGAAAATGAACCATTAAAACTGTACAAGTGGATTTTGTTTGTTTTCTTCTTCAAATTTTACATTTGACTTTAACGCCTTCCATCTAAAGAAGTTGAAAACAATTCAGTATGATTTTCGACCAAGCGCGAGAAAGAAAATTTAGTGGTGAACAATAAAGAAAACAGAGTGTTTATGTCTCGGAACTATCGGTCTGATAGTTGCCCCTTGGAAATATGATGTTCTTAAAACTAGCATTGCTTCTCGGGCAAATATTTGTTTTAAGCACATCAAATTTCCGCGGGGCAACTATCCGATAGTTCCTCGACAGAGACAAACTTTTGTTTAATAGCCCTTTTCACGGTTAGCTTTTCTCATTTGCATTACAATGTAATTCAACGTGGATGCGAGGCAATTTCGGGCTAAAACTGCAAAATAGCCCGAAATTGCCTCGCATAGATGCTAGATTTCATTGTAATGCAAATGAGAAGGGTTAACCGTGAAAAGGGCTATTATCATATAGGTAGGACCCTGCACGCCCTCTGATTGGTCAAAAACCCATGTTTTATCGGAGTATAAAACATAAAAAGGGCGTGTTTTATTGTTTTGCGCGTGTAAAATGTACATCATAAGGCAAATGAACAAGCCTGACCTCTGTAATAAACTGTGATATAACACTCATTTGAGACTTTTGAGAACACTCGAGAAATGTAGAAATCACTCGCTCGCGGCTACACAGTGTTTTCTACATCAAACGCTCGTGTTCTCAAATGCCCCGTCGTGTTTAATCACAGTGTAATACATGCTCAAGCTTCTTTCAACCTTTCTTTTCTGAGCCTTTTCTCATTTGGATACTACCTAGTAGCTTATTTAGCACGTACCACTATAAAGTTGGGGATTTCGTAGTAACGTTTTTAGGAGGAAAGCAACTTGTTTTAATATGTGGGCAAAAATGTTTGAACTAAACTTGTCTATTTATTACAATTTTCTGGCATACAAACAACAAACAACTTACACTTTACAAATGTTAAAAAAAAAAATAAAATAGGTACGCCATGAGGATAATCTGTAAGAAAAACCAGGCAAGTAAACTCATACTGAGACAGTGACAGGGTCAATTTGCGTGGGACCTGGGGCCCGTTTCTCGAAAGACACGGTAACTTAACGGGCCCCGAAATCATATTTTGAAGTCAAAGTTTCAAGAAACGTTAGGTGTGTTCTGATCTGTAATGAAGTCCATTTTGTTCCTTTAGCCGATAACTTAATAGTACAATTTTAAATCTTTTGAAACTCCTATCTGGAACGGAAAACAAAACGACCTAACGGGCCCGGTAATTACCGGGAGCTTCGAGAAACGGGCCCCTGGCCCTAACTGAAACATGTGCAGTGTCAGTGTTTTAACGCTGTGACTTATAGATTTTACTTTAACACCACATGATTTTGCTCATCAAGGGGAGACTCCTTGGGCAGGAAAGGGTTAAAAAACCCCTAACTGGCCAAGAGTGACTTATAGACTTTATGCACCTAGCAGTGTCAAGCGGGGGGGGGGGGGGGGAGTGGGGAGGGGGAGGAAGGGCGGGGCATAGGGCAGGGATTTGACCATCACCTTGACATTGATAGGTGCATTACTTTAACACCAGACGATTTCACTTGTCAAAGGGAGACACCTAGGGCAGTAAAGGGTTAAAAACAATATTGTGGAGCAAAGACACTTGTTACTGATTTTAGAA
>JAHPZR010032547.1:55000-56910 GCA_019787425.1 Platygyra sinensis | reverse complement strand
TAAGGTATCTGTATAAACATTTATACGGCGTCGAACGCACTCTCATAATCTTTGATTACTACTAGTTGTAGTTAGGTAGATAGCTATACTATTTTAGATGTAGCCATTTTCAAAATCGAAAGCCTATTTCTGACCAAATTTCTAAGAAATCATAGCCTTTGGGTCCGCACACACCTAAATTTATATTTGTTGTCTCTGTTGTGCCTCCATGCTTGCCTTGAAGGACAGTGACGTTGGGTCAGCTTGGATCGATCTCATTTGAGATTAACCTGACTAATTACTCGGGCTTTCCAAAGGAAACGCCCGAGTTGAAATTTCGGCTTCGTTTTTTTTTTTCGTTCAGCCACAGTTTGCAATTCTTTAATTAATACGCGTGCGCGACGATTTGACTCTGATGAGCACATGGCATGGTGTAATGGCGGACGAAAAAGGTTTATGCGGTGAAAGATCATCACAAATACTGTGTATAATAAGCTCAAAACGGATACCAAATATTCACACAGCGTTCGCTGTAAACCCACGCTAAAAGATGAGGAGCGCTTTCGGAGCGGGTTGGTCCGCAAAACTTACGAGAGATCTCTTTATGAGCGAACATTTATGAGTGAGCCTTGCGTTCATTGAGAAACATGCTATATCAACTGAGCTATCTAATGTTAATCGAGAGAAGCATAAACTAAAATCTCATCGTGTATGTAGACGCGATCGTGAATCAAGCAGAATACCAATAAGTAGTTTGAAAAGTCTAAGGAACAAAAACAGAAAGGTTAGAGAATTTGTCTATGCACGTATTCTTTCGTGTATACCTATGTCATCTATATTGTACGGTTATGTAAATGCTAAAAATATAGTTAGGAAAACGAAATTTAACCTCGCCTATTGATCAAATATTGTTCATATGAATTCTTTTTGAAAGCGTGGAGCTCATTCGTTTTCCCGATGTTTGTACATGTTCCGAAATGAATATTTAATGTGGCGTGTAACTCAACACTCCGGAAACTACTTCCCAAGTAGACTCTGAGACCCCCTTTCCGCAGTATGGTATTTTTATATAAGCGGTCACCCCGCGCTTAAGTTTGCTTCCGATAGCCATCCCATTTTGCTTGCGGTCAACCAAACCCGGAAAAACGTCTTCACACTACATAACAAATATTTTTTCCGCTTACTGCATACATAAGTAATAACCCTTCATCTCTAGCATACTGAGACAAAAACAGTTACAAGATAAACCCATAATTACAAAAAAAGCCTTACCGAAGGACGTGCAACAAAAACAATGTTTATCTCCAAGTCGAAGCCCGAGTGAACGCAAATATGCGTCTAGTTTGAAACATGGATCGAAAGTCCCCTACCTGCACAATAAGCCATTGGGCAGCCAAGAGTTGGCACAAGACGATATACGTAAAATGAATCACTGCAGTTTTTCACTTTAATGCCAAGGGGTAGGCATCCACCTTTTAGCTCGTTATAATTGATGCAAGCGGTTCTATTGACGATGCCGTCTGCGGTTGAAGGGTGGGCAGTTTTCAACCAAATCGGCGCATATGTTCCACACTGACCCTTGTTTGGTTTAGTCTCAGGCATTTTCCCGCCAACTTCGTTTACAAAGCGATACCAGCCAGTTTGGAGACTCTGGTCACAAATCATCGGATCTACTCTATCCCTTGCCACATAGCCAGTGCTGCGAAACGGATTACTTAGATTTCCATGAGTTACGCAAGGATCGGTAGTACCGTGTGACTGAACAATTAAAGACATCAACACAACCACGAGTACTTCCAAAGTAGACAGGCGGTACATCTTAGTCCTCTCCTTCTTCTTTATACAACCGTCCTCCATTTCTTTTCGCTTCCAGGAAAATCAACGCAAATTATTTTAGTCTGGATTGAGATAAAGCAGTGGCCAACAGGGAA
>JAHPZR010032547.1:15000-50000 GCA_019787425.1 Platygyra sinensis | reverse complement strand
TCAAGAAAAGCCTTGGACTGCATCTAGGAGGCCTAAAACGCTACAAAATCATAAGAAATGACAGAGAGACAACATCGGTGAGTTAAAAGGAAAACTTTATTGCGGATTTCATACATTTATAAGCAACCGGAATATTCTTCATACAAACTCTTATAACGAAGAATGATTAATTATTAACTTTACAACCGAACTCCCATATGGTGGATAAGGCCTGATGGTCGATCTCTTACATAATCATATCAGTTGTCTTGTCGAACATTGTTTTTCTAAAAACCGAACTCTTTGGCATTTATATATACATTAATATATGCTCAAATAGTGAGCTTGGGCTACCTGTGCTTAGTCGCCCGACGTTGTACAGCCTCTGCCATATCGCTTAAATAAGCTTGATGAGTAGACCACACTTGAGAGGTGTAACGAGGTGAACATACAGCTTTTTAATAACATCAGCAATGAGTCACGACAAACGTCAATAGACATTTTAGCCTAAATTTTAGTAAATTTTCAGTGTAATAAAAGTAACCGACCTCAATGCCTTGTTGTCTTTTTTATAGTCATCTTGCGTTTCAGCGCGATCCGAAACCTTTTAAGGTGGCCGAACACAGTTTTCGCGCGCGCTTTTGCTGATGCAATTCAGCACGTGCACAAGGATTTCAAAAAACAAACAAGCCGTCAATAGAGCGATCATTTTATTTACTCAACACTCGCACTATCTGTGTTATTTTTCTCTATAATTGAAAGCAGTCTATTGATGGCTTTAGTCTTTCATTACAAAGATACGTTAGAAAAGGTAACGATGCAAAGAACCCAGCAATTTTCAGCTTTTGTTTGTTACCGAAGGAACCCAGTTAAATGCAGCGCATGCGTAGTAAGTCGAAAAAAATTGCGATTGAGTGAAAAATTGACTTTCGGAGATACGCCTATTTCTCAAGAACCACTCATTAGAATTTCACGAAATTTAGAGTGAAAATACTTTAGGAAATAAGTAACTGGAGGATTAAAAAAAATTAAAATTTAACAAAGGAAATTCAAGATATTGCAGTGAACCTTCAACGAGGGATTCTTAAAGATCTGTTTGTTAAATTATTATTAAAATAGCGCTAACATGTGAGTATCGTTACAAGCTTGTTGCATGCAAATTATAAAGAAAATCTAATGACTAGATTCTCTGCAAATAAACAAAACCGATTTTAAACGCCTGTTTATAATTAATCATGTTGCCATGGCAACGGCACATACGACAGTTTAATTATCAAAAAGTTGAAGTTTGTGTTGTTAACTTGCTTGATGCCATTTTTGGCGACCAAAGGATCAAGGGTTTTAGAAGCAAAGGTAAATGAAACAGAGGTATCAAAAACTGTGTTCAGCCACCTTAAGCGATTTGTCGCTTTTTGAGTCCTCTCGTAAGAAGAGTAAAAACTACATTCTTGGTTTTAAAGTCACTCCTCAGTCTCGAAGAGAAAAAAAGACACTTAAAGCATGCCAGCCGCCCCAATTCATCCACAGAATCATAGTACAGTTCATAGTGCGCTCCGTTCCAGTAAAATTCCAAGCCAAATTCATCTCCACAGCGCACACTACAAAGCTCTGGAACTTTAGTATAGTGACGGGTCAACAGATCATAAGTTGCGTGATCGATTCCACAACGAAAGTGAACAGTACAAGTTGAGTGATTCAAAGATTATATTCTTTGCATAGCGTGTTGTAATCCGAGAGGTTTGTTTACGTCTGAAGAAAAAATACCTTGACCTTTCAAACGAATATAAATTTACATATGTTAAAAGGGTTTAGGCTAAGTTTTAACTTTTTTTCCCCAGAAAATTCCATCTTTGCTTCTAGCGAAGTAAACACGATCTTACATTTATCACCGTCAGCGTGTTCCATAGCCAGACGTAATACCGTTATAGCGCATTGAATATTCCCTTCGAAAGTGAACAGAAACAATAATTCCAGATCTTCTGTTTCGCACGCAAAACGAAAATACAGCTTAACTCTGGATAATTTCAGCCTTAGTAGCCAGCAGCTGGTCCTAAGTTACATTCTTTATCTTAACAAATGTCCTGATGTGCATCTCCAACGGAGTTTGGCCCAATTTTGACCAAATAAACATTTCTCACAGACGGCCATGTTCTGTCGGAATAGTTAATTTGCTAACTTGACAAAAAGCTCCTGAGGGGGGATATGACGAAAAGAGCTGAGAAATGGCCTGTAATTGGCTGATGATGACATCATCCGGTGACAACAATTGACCGAGTAGGAGTTTGGGTCTGCTCACCGACAAAACGAAAAAAAAACCGAAGGCAGAGCAAGAAACCGCCCAGCCTACGGCTGCGCGGTTTAATTAATTTCATTTTCGTCGCGTAGAAAATGCCTGCATGCTTACTGACAGTGAATAAAACGTTTTTTTTTTAAATTAATGATAATAAAGGCAAGATCAATTTGGTCAGTTACTCTGTTCACGCAATATACCTCTTGACATAGGGGCCGGTCGCACTAGGCGACAAAAATTTTGTAACCTCGGCCGAATTTCAGGAAAAATTTTGGTTAACAAATTTTTGTTCCAAATTTTTTGTTAAACGCGGTCACACTGGGAAGGGACAATCTTATCTTTAAACCTAAAACGTCAATCAAATTGTTTGCCCTTTTTAACTGGATGTTTCATACTGTTTTTTCTTCTGTGCAGCAACTGCAGAAGAATCGGTAATAGACGAAGTAGGGTTCGTGGGAAATAAATCTTGAACTTGGTTCTTCGTTTCTGATCTGGCTTCGAAAAATTTGGGAGCTGTAATAGGTAAATGAACTCCCTCTCTGTTCCTGTTCATCTGTCAGTAATGACATATGTACGGCCCAACGCCAGCTGCTCCTTGAAACCGCTGAAAATGGAAATTTTGGTACGGGAAGCGAGCAAAATATTCTCTGTCCACGCTTGTTGCACTGAAGTACTTTTCAGTTTGGCGCACTTTTGATCGCACGTTATTAATGGAGTATAGAAGGTGCTAATGGATTTTGTGACACTAAACAAACAAAAAAGTGTTATAAAATCGCCTGACAAAAAATCGGCGGGCCCAAGGGGCTCGCCGATTTTTTGTCGCGGCCTCTTTGAAGTTTGGTAAAGTTGGAAAAAATTTTGTCAAGGCGAAACACGCCGGTCGTACTCGTCTACACCACTCGTTGACAGTTTTTTTTGCAAAGTAAACAAAAATTCTATCTAGTGCGACCGGCCCATATTGAAGAGTGCAAATGCAGAAAAGTATATAAGTATGACTCCATCGTAAAGCCTTGCAGTGTTAATGAAATTATCTTTGACTGTTTACACCACACTAAAGGAAATCCGAGGCAAAACAATAACAACAAGCAAAGAAAAAATGTACATCGAAAACAAAAGTAAAAATAGGTCCGCAATGCGTACCTGTGTCTAGTGTCGGGTAATTGAGCAATGTGTATATGGTTATATAGGACTGCGTTAGACTTCGTGAACGCAATTACGATTTATCTGTCATAGAGTACAGGTGTGGAGGCTGGGGTATAATGTGAAGCTCCAACAGTCTAGAAAAGAAATATGGCCAGAACTAACAAACGTGTTGAAGGTGATATAGAAAAATAAGGAGGAGTAGAGGTTGGTCTGCTTTGGGGTGTGGTTGACATTATTGCAAACATTTTTGTGGAAGTAGTGCTAACTATTACGAATTTGTTATTTTCAACATCACAGTGGTAACGATGAAATGAATTGAACACAACTTTATTTCAAGGCCTTAAGAGTCCTCATGGGCCCGATGAGGATTAGTTATTAGTTAGTTTAGTTATTTCAAGGCAACTAGTTGTAAATGAGAAATACAAAAAGTTTGTGTAATTTTTAAGTTACTTAAAGAAGCTTGTTTCTTCATACATTTGAATAATGCAAAATTCATAAGAATAATTAAACGGCGGTCTAGTGACTAACATTTTCAACTACTCTACTTTATCAACTACAAGTTATAAAAGGATGGCGAAAGTAAACAGTATAGATTCTATGTCTGCTTGAGAGAGTTCTAAAAACTTCAGCAGCATAGCCAGTTAGCTTAGCGATTTGGTGAATACCATCTAATGATCTTAAAGTAAGATTCATTGCAATGTCATTCTTGCTTTGTCAGTCTACTTGTAATAACAGTTTGTGCAACTTCAACTAACAGCTTTCATCCAACTTGTGAATTAACAACAACAATAAAAAGAGGAATTTATAACTATAATAACGTGGCTGTTTACTGACCGACATTCTGTTATCATTCTTGTCTTGTCATTTTACAATGTACATGTAATATAAGAAATACGAACAGTTTGTGGAAATTTTAGAAGCTTTCATCCAACTTGTGAAGTCACAACAACAAAATGAGGAACTAATATCAATAATAACATGGCTGTTTACTGACTTACATTTTCAACTATCCCTCGTCGATTATAAGTTGCACAGATGGGTGTCGAAGTAAAGAGAATAGATTCTATGTCTGCTTGAGTAAGACCTTTTCTTTGACAGTATCGCTAGTAACCTTAGCAATTTGGTGAATAGCATCTTCAAATAAAGTTAGATCTATTCTGTCATCATTTGTGCCTTGAAATAACACTTGAGCAAACCAGTGTGCTTTAGAAGCTGTCTGCTTTTGCTTGAAATGGCACTTGGCATATTCTATAAAAGCATATTCAGGACTGGGATCAACCTTTTCATTGCACTTGCAGCAGGACAGATAGGAAGCAGCTTGATTAACTCCAATTATTCCTCCATAAACTGTGGTACTTTCAAGGACTGTAAATGGGAGAACTTCTTGAATTTGTGGGGCAGATTCAACTGTGGAGCCAGATTTGGCAGCGTTTAGGAAGATTCATGGCTCATCTTATCTTTATATACACAGATATCACGGAAGGTGTATGTGTCACCCTGCTTAATGCTGCCAATAAAGTTCTCCCATAATGTCATTTTCATGGTTCCTGATCAATCAGCAATAATGGCATGCTGGAGTTATAGGTTTTTGGAACCGACAGTCTTTGAAGGATACAAATGGGTAACTTTGGCAGTTACTGTAACTATTTGGACAGGACACACAGATTTGATGGTGGACAGGTTCATTGTTGTGGGAAGTTTAACCTTATTATAAAAGTCTATTGCTGGAAAATGCTCAATGGTTACATCATGACCCATCAGCAAATCTTCTGCATTTGATTTTGTGTCAATGTGGAACTTCTTAATTTTTACTGGGGAGTTTGCTTGACTCAGGCTAGTAAATTTCTTCAGTTTTGGTGGCGAAAAACACACTCCCGCGACAGTTTTTTCTTTACCTTGAAGTTGTCAGTCACAGTAACTCCCTTTTTTAGTGGAGAAATATTGTGGATGTATGCTACAAACTCCGTGGTTGCCTGATCACATAGGTTTTCCTGTGTGGCAGATACATCAGGTATCTGATCACTATTCTCTCTCTGTCCAATACCCGGGGGGGTACTCAATATATCCCTGGGTGGGGAGGTGCGGCCCTGCCCCTCATACCCTGACCCTGTGGACAGACGATTTGAACTGAACTTATTGTTGTTAAGTTGGAAAGCCCCAGGCGCCCCCTGCGCGGGGAGGATTGGATCTGTTAGATATTATTATGGGCTGGAAAATAAAAGTTGTCTTTGAGCACATGGAATTTTATGGCGAGTTTGTGTTTATTGCGGCGGTAGATGCTACAGATCGGTTCTTTTCCGCAAAGGCAAGAATATCCACCCTGTTTAAGACAAATATCACTGATTTTCCCACCCTGTTTAAGACAGAATTCCGATTTTTGATACCCTGTCAAAGACATAATCAAAAGCTACGGTTACAAATTGTGTGGCTTTCTCGTTGTGTAATCAATGGAAATTTTATGTGCCTGGTATCAATGCCAAAGTCAACGGAAGTCAATATTAATTTACAAGAGCTTGTAAAAATTTTGCCGTTTATCGTCCTAGAAAAGATATCCCATTTAAGACAAAAATTGCTAAATCGATACCCTGATTAAGACAAAAAATGATAAATTCGATACCCTGTTTAAGACAAAAATCCCGAAAAACATACCCTGGCTGGCCGCACGTCCCCATTAAGCCCTAATAAAGGAGTACCTCCCCCGGGCCAATACCACTGAGTATTTGGTCAGCCATGTCCACCTGTCTCAACGTGAGATATTAGTATCTGAAATTGAAAGAGAAAGAGAAGGTGTCAAAAAAGAAAGGAAAAAGGAAAGAAATATGAGGACTGGTGATAAAAATATGCATAACTCGCAAAACAACTGGAAACATGTAAAACATGTTTTCTACAAATTTCTTACGTAGAGTTTTTGAAGCAATATTACAGTGCTTTTAGGCTTTGCTTAATCTGTATATCACTATGCATACTATTTCAATTTCATCATGTTCTTAGGCATTTATGAAATGTTTGTTTTACAACAAGGTCACCTTGTTTGAATAAATGCACATATTGTTTTATGTTTCTAAAATGTGTACATTGACTTCTGATTCAGGCAACCCTTGGGTGATATTTAACAAGATTACGAGTTCTAGTAAGACTTTGTCGGAAGGAAATCGCTACAGCTTTCGTATATGTTTGGCTAATGAAAGGTATTTTCACATTAAGCTTAAATCCTTCAGCGGCGAAAGATTTTCTGGCGTTTACATTTCCCTGAGAGAGCTTATTTAATCCCTCAGCGGGCTTTGTTATCCTAAAAAGGGGCTCAATATTTTCCATAACAAGCTTTTCTTTCCCTAAATGGAACTCATTTAATACCCGGAGGGCTCTTTCTTTCGCCAAATGGCGCTCATAAAGCTTAATTTAAATCCTCTTAGCTGGCGGTCGCAAAATTACAGCATGGAGATTCTGTCGGCGCCGAGTACCTTGATCTTCAACTTTGAAGCACCTTTCGAAACCTTTCATTCGGCGCGATTGACACATACTTCGAAAGCTGTGGCATACTAAGAAAATACGTCTTTTGAAATTCATCATGTGCAAAGAAACTAACAGGTAACTTACCGATAGGACAACTCGTATCACACACGTCGAAGAAAGCAACAAAAGCAAATCGTCGTATTTTCATGCAGTTGTCGGGAGTTGTCGTGGAAAGCATATGGTGTTCACGCAATTGTCGTCTCTACTAATACGCATTCGATTGGCTCCGATTGTCATCGGTTGTTTATTTCGGGTCACGAAGAGATTACGAGTGATTATTGATGATATTACCCTCCAGGTACCCAGTAAAAAATGCTTCATGTAATGTGTCACGTAGGAGAAACCTCAGTGAAACTTTATTCGTATGACGTAATAATTTGCCATATATGAAGCACTTACCAGAGGATTTTAGCGTTTTCTCATAGTGTCTGTGCTTCGCACTAGACACAAAAAGCTGAAGGAGTTTACTTAAGCATCGCGAAACAACGAGGAAATTTCCATTACTTAGGCAAACAAAATTAGGGAAAATAACGTTGTTGTGCACAACCTACCTTTGAAATGACAGCAACTTCCATAGTAACCAGTCAGACACGAACATTGTCCATCAACAAGAGTTCCTTGGTTTAAACATTGAGTCAGATTGCAAGATTTTGTTTTACTTATAGTTAAATTGCATGGCGTTCCACCGCACTGTTCATTCGCTACGACGTATCTAGTGCTTGTTTGGGAACCTCCGCAGGCGAAAGAGCACGCGCTCCAAGTTGACCAAGGGGACAGTTGACAGTCTACACGTAACGTTCCTTGGCAAGGTGATGCCTCTTGAAGCGAGGGGCAAGGAGTTCCGCTACACAAAGGAGGAATCTGTACTGTTCGACTCCTATCTCGAGTACCAGGCTGTCCACATTTTATAGCACTGCAGACTGATCAAGAGGACCAAGAGGTGACCTGACAATCCACTCTGCTACAGCTTCGTCGTCTTCGACGCCTCCGCGAGACAGATTGACTAATACACACCAAAAGAATAAACAGGAACATAATTCTTGATGGCATTTTAGTGCTTAGATACTGCTGCTGGACTTTCAGTTTCACAAGTAGAACCTTTCCTATATTAGATTATCAATAGATAACTAGGGTTTTTTTTGTAAAAAAAGAAATTTTAAAAGCAAAATGAACTTTGACACTGACCGCCTTGCACAATCTAGCTAGTAAACAATGTTGTCAGTGAGTTGTCAATATGTTAGACATACGATCAGTTTTGAATTCTGGACTTAGGCCTAGGTCGCACTTGAGAAATGTCTGAAGATGTCGCAGACAAGTTTGTCTCAGAACCTGTCCGAGACAAGTAAGATGTTGTCATTTAGGTGGGTTCATTCTAAGCTTAGTAAGTATACCTAAAGCATACTCGAGGCGTACTTGGGACCCGGGGGGGGGGGGGTACTTGGGTAAATTTTTGCTGGGTATGTACCGGTGGCCTCTCAGAACCCCTACCCCATTATAGTCTGTTCCGTGGTCAATTGTAGACCCCATCTTAGTCACTTTTGGGCTATGATGTTAATTTTCGCGATCCCAACTTAGTCACGTTCTGTTTATGCCTCTACCTAATAGAGCCTTTTAAGTAGGTCATCCTAAAATGAATTGACAAGAGTTTGTTAAATTGAATGTAGAACACTTTACTTTTCACCTACAGTACAAACATTCTGGTACATGTGCTAACCGAAGTATTTACAAAAGTACCGTCATAAATAGTTGAAATGCAAATATTCTTTACGTTGAAAGCTAACAAGTCCCAAGTGAAAGAGATCAAACGCTTGCTAATCCAAACGAAGATCCAAGTTGAGTAAACTTCGATGGACGATAACAACGCAGATTAGCCGGGAAATAAATACCGTAGCACGTATGATTTGTTGGACTTTGCCTGGACCCAGGGGTTCTGCACTATTGTGCAAGTCGTTAATGTTTTAAGTTGTGAACGGACTTCAATGCGAGCCGACTGTTAAATTTTGAAACAACAGCAGGAACCATTTTTTAACCGCGAATCTTCCTAAATTTAAATCCCTGCTTAACAGAATTATATTATCCCAGAAATCCCGAAAATGTGCGATCCCATTCTAGTAACTCTACTAAAAATGTAACCCCATTATAGTCAATCCAGTTGTGAAAATGCGACCCCATCCAGCGGCACATCCCCAGTAGCCTCTTATAAGGAAGTACCCCCCCCCCCCCGGACTTGAGATGTGAACAAGTCTAATTTCAGCGTAAGTAGGCTACTTTGTAACCTTGGAAACGCGTGTTCTTCAAAGCCGCCGAAGTAGACTTTCAAGTCACGTTCAACCAGGCTTACTAGATTACTTACGCTTTATCAAAACAAGATCAGGAAACTGAAATATCAATCGAACTGTAATGAAATATGCCGTTTGCATCTGGCGGGAAATCGAAGACACGCACATCTCAATCGATTGCTTTATACTTCAGGGCCAAGGTTTACCAACAAAGAAAAGAGCATGGAAAACTCAAACTTTAATCAACGTAGGCCTTACTTTCGCGTTTTGGACGAGGGTGACGACTATTTCGATCAAGGCGGACTCATGTAAGTTGACCAGACCTCAAACCTCTCGGACTTAAAAGAAATCATGCACTCATGTAATGCTTTTGTTCATTTACTGATTTAGCAATAACTTAAATCAACGGTTTGCGAGAGAAAACTCAGGACAGTCGTCGATCAGGGGGCAATATTGGCCTTTCCCAACTGCAAGCCCCTCATTTTACCGTCCATCTGAATGCCACAAATGTTTCTCGAGTGGCTCGGAAATGCCTAGACATTTCCTTTTTGTATCCTGAGATTGTCAGCCATCCTAAATTCCTGCAAACAGAATTCACCAGGTTCAAGTCCTAGTCGATGGAGAATATTTATAGCAGTCTGGGAACCAATATTAAAATGAGCCACTGCATCATACGCTCCAAGTTGTAGAGTCTCAGATCCAATGAAAACATCTTTGGGCACACGTTCCCAAATCATGCCATTTAGGGACTCATTTCGAACACCTTGCCAATAAATCATCTTCACTAAGTCTTTTGTAAACTGGCTTCAGCTCAGCAATGACATTCTTGCAGCTGCGTTCATAGTTTCCTCAGCAACAGTCTTTTCTGCTTTCATCAGAGCTTTATTATGCCCTTGATAGGCGTTTGGTTTGGGGGGAGGAGGCATGTTCATTACCCCACAAAATCTCTTGGCTGAGCTCGCACCTTGACCTATATGGATTGCATGCCATAAACTAACCTTCTGTTTACCTCAAAGTGCTTCTTAACCTTCTTTGAAGTGTAGAACGAGTGGTTCCATCCACATGATGTACAAAACAAACGCAGACAGGAGGAGCAACCTTTCCTCTTGAAGGATACTTCGCTCAATGTGATAGAAAGCTTTGCACAGTCCCTACAACATATCAATTCAAAGATGGACGCAAGCACTTCCATATCAACCAAACGATATCCAGAAAAATCAGGCTTTTCGTTTTTTACCTCAGATTTCGTTTCCTTGTTTTCGGCCTTGGGCTTCTTTGTTCGCAGTTTCTTTGATGAAGCAGATAATGTACGATCGATTTGTTCATCATCCTCTTTTAACTCGGATTTAGGTGACTTTTCCTTCGGCTGAGAGAACTGATTTCCTCTAAACTTTCGTTTACGAGGCCTAGAAGAATCTCGTGGCATTTTTATACGGGAAAATCTCACGAACGCACAACTATTTAGCAAAATAGAGCAGTTGAATACCTTGGTGCAAAAAATGGCCACCAGACTGAAATATTTACACGCGCTGGCTCTAATCCGGTCAGCGGTTGGCTGATAGATGGTTTCAAATTTTAGATTAAAAGGGAGGAGTCCCTGTGGGAAATTGTTCTTTATTCGACCTTTTTTCAGTACCTGTAAACAACCGTTGCTAAGACGTTGATAGGGAAAAATTAAGGGGTAATGTCAGAAATTTGTCCAATTTCCGGAAAATAGCAGTTCCAAAGGGAAAAAGAGACTTACAACGTGATAGAAGGATGTTCAAAGATTACAATTCTGCACTTTTCAAAGACAAGACAAGACAAGACAAGACAAGTCAAGACAAGACAAGACAAGACAAGACAAGACAAGACAAGACAAGACAAGACAAGACAAGACAAGACAAGACAAGACAAGACAAGACAAGACAAGACAAGACAAGACAAGAAAAGAAGGGAAAAGACAAGAAAAGACAAGAAAAGAAAAAAAAAGAAAAGGAAAAGAGAAGGAAAGAAAAGGAAAAGAAAGAAAAGAAAAGGAAAGGAAAGGAAAGAAAGGAAAAGAAAAGGAAAGGAAAGAAAAGGAAAGGAATGAAAAGAAGAGAAGAGAAGAGAAAAGAAGAAAAAAGGAAAGAAAAGAAGAGAAAAGAAAAGAAAAGGAAAGAAAAGATAAGAAAAGAAAAGAGAAGGAAAGAAAAGGAAAAGAAAGGAAAGGAAAGAAAAGAAGAGAAGAGAAAAGAAAAGAAAAGAAAAGAAAAGGAAAGGAAAGGAAAGGAAAGGAAAGAAAAGAAAAGAGAAGGAAAGAAAAGGAAAGGAAAGGAAGAAAAGAAGAGAAAAGAAAAGAAAAAAAAAGAAAAAAAAGAAAAAAAGGAAAGAAAAGGAAAGGAAAAGAATGGAAAGAAAAGAAAAGAAAAGAAAAGGAGAGGAAAGGAAAGAAAAGAAGAGAAGAGAAGAGAAAAGAAAAGAAAAGAAAAGAAAAAAAAAAGAAGAAGAAAACTTGTCCTCAAACAGTGCCGTCGTCATCCTGCCTCCGAAGAGGACTCTTTCCGAACAACAAACATATTTTACGTTTGTCTTTGACTCAATTAATTCAGCGATTCAGGGATTCTTCCTTTTCAAATGCAGGGTAATTTTCCTTTAAGGGTTGGTTATGAATATGAATCCCGTTTTTCGTTCAAATTTTCCATTTTGGGCCGGGTAACAGCTGTGACTCAGAATTCTCTTAATTTCCGAGAGAACTGATCCCTTGGAAGGAGGTTAGCCCCGTCAAACTCTACGCCGGCGAAGTTCGAAAGCGCTGCTTTATAGTTATTTCACGATTATGCCTTACCGTCCACTCTAATTAATCCGTCGTCACGAAAACGGAACTTTTCAAAAACCCCCTTCAAACCGGAGAACAGTTTAGAAAAAGCCGGCGTTGCTATTTAGCTTTGACGGAAGTACGTTTTGAAAACGGAGCTTTTCGAAAACGATGACAAGGCGATATTCATGTCATTTCCCTGGCGAAGTTTCCCCAAACACAAATCCAAAATGACCATCGCTTTACTTTCAAATTACTCTTGCCCAGCGCGGAAGGGCCCCCATACACGAATCAAGGTCGATATAGGCCAGGGCAATGGTTCTGGAACGAAATCGGCATGAAGATGTGCAAAAAAAGAGTTTTTGGTCTTCGTAAGCTCAGAAGCTCATGTGATTCTTTTATTTTGATTGGAATCACCGGTATGAAGTTAAGTGCCTCAGTGCTACCTACAAGAAAGATTTTGTCGCGTACCTGAGCGGCTTAACCCCATAGAATGCCGTATAAACAAGAAACATAATAGCCATGGTGAATAGGACTCGTTAGAATACAGTAACTTAACTGAGCGTGTCCGTGTAAGAACCGACTCTTCAAATTTTCGTGGTGAATGGTTGGCCTTCTTTTTTTCTACACAAGTCAAGCAACATACGCAATGAACGAGAATGGCCTATCTTTTGACAGGACAATTTCGCCAGCTTATCAACTGGGTTGCAAAATTGACAATGTAAATTGGGCACCATAAAGAGATTCGAAAGCTGACGTTTCGAGCGTCAGCCCTTCGTCGGAGAAAGATGGAGCTACGCTATTGGTTGTTGCCAAGAGAAAATTGTACTGCTAGTCGCAACAATCGCCAAGGTTCCAAATATTTCACAGTTTATTCAATCATCATCTTTACCGAAAAGTATTCGAAATCTATTAACAGATTAGAATTATAGTTATAAATGCCGGGATTAATAGACATTAACAAAGAATGACATTTACGTACCCATTGGTGTCTCTCAAATCTGCGACTAGTAGTGTTAGCTTCAACGATCTTATCAATTAATTACGTAAGGTATTGTTATGTCATATCACATAAACACGTCACGCAATAATTTCGTGTTAGAACGAAACACTCCCCCGGGCACGAAAAAGTTTAAACTAGAGTTCAAAGTCAAAATGTACTGAATTCATCTTAAGGGGTCATTTACGAGTAGTAAAGAAATAATCAGTTTCATTATTATTATTATTAATATTATTATTATTATTCAGCTTCCTCTTTCGGTATAAGAACAACCAACTTATTCACTGCTCGCTCGATGGTTACATAGCCTCTTCCGTGATATTCGTTGACGGCTTCCCCCGGTTTGGGATTTTTGTACTGCACTTGTACTCTCCTTACTTTGCGATCTTCCCCCGGAAATGTTGTGATGACGACACCAAGTTTCCATTGTCCTCTGATTTGGTTAGCATCTTGGATGAGTACTACGTCGCCTTCCCTAAGATTACGTCGAGCTGTGTGCCATTTTGGTTGAATAAGTAAACTAGGAAAGTAGTCCCTGGTCCATTTCATCCAGAAGTAGTTCACAATATTTTGGACGAATTCGAACCGCTGCCGAGGATTGGAGGGCTCTCTGAAAGGTCCGCTAGGCACTCGTGATGTTGCTCTTCCTAGTAGCAAGTCATTGGGACATAGATAGGTTCCATCATCTGGTGACGTAGGGTGTCTTCCGATCGGTCTTTCATTTACAAGGTTTGCTACTTCGAAGCAAACGGTTTGGAGCTCGGAGAATGTCATGACATGATCACTTATAGCTGCTGCTATCGCTCGCTTCACCGATTTCACTAACCCTTCTGACACTCCGTTTTGCCATGGTGCATCAGCTAGTGCAAAATCCCACTTGAATCCTTCCATCACGCCAAACTCTTTTACCTCCTCTTGATTCCAACCTTGTACCACATTTTTTAGCTCTTCATTCGCGGCAACTAGTTGAGGTCCGTTGTCGGAATATAGTTTCGAAGGATACCCTCGAATAGATACAAATCTCCGCCGGACCATGAGGAATTTCTCAGTACTATAATCTGCGGCTAGATCTACGTGCACTGCGCGGGTGCCTAAACAGTTAAGTATTACTCCATACGTTTTCCCAGTCGTTCTTTTCTTCACCTCGTCTCGAACTTTGAATGGTCCAAATAGATCAATAGCAGTACAAGTCCAGGCGGGAGACGGCCTTAGTCTGTCCACTGGTAATTTTCCCGTAATTTGTTCACTCAGTCTTTTGCCTGGTTACTTGCATATTACGCAGTTGTATCTGATAGACTTGACCATCTTCAGTAGTTCGAAAATCCAGAACCTTTTTGCGAATTTTCCTGGCTGTGGAGAGAACGCCAAGGTGTCCTCTTCTGTGGATATGTTCACTATATAGACGTGAAAATCGATGATCATAAGGAAGAAGCATAACTTCATTTTTGTTGTGACTCATCTCAATCCACCTTTCTCCCCGTCCTCCAACCACGTTTATCCCATTTGTATTCTTTCTGGGGCACAGACGTTTGTATCTTCCTTTTTCAATGTCTTTGTACATGATTTTTTGCGCCTCTATAATCCAGAATTTTTCTGCCTTTGCTACATCACTTGGAGTTAGTGACTGTCCTGCGTGTTTGAATGATGATTTTGGTTTTCTTTGGTACATCGCCAAAATTCTGGCTGTCACTCTGATTAGTCTTCCAAAATCTGAATATTTGTCGATGTTGATTCTTGACGCCAATGTGTCTTTTTCATCGTTATTGAAATGTTTGGTTATAGTCGATGCTATTTTGATCAACTCAGGAAGTTGCTCCTTTGTCAGAGTCTCGTGTATTGGCCATTCGGATTCGGGCAACTCAAGGAATCTGGGTCCATTTTGCCAGATGCTGTCCAAATTTATTTCGTTAGGTTTTTTACCACGAGTTAACCAATCTGCGATATTATATTTACTTTCCATCCAAAACCATTCTTTGGGGTTTGTATTCTGTTGTATCTCTCCTACGCGAGTTGCGGCAAAGGTATTAAATCCGTACGATTCTTTCTGGATTATGCTATGCACTATTTGGGAGTCCACGGTGTGGTAGCACTTTATAAACTTGTATCTACATTGTTTGAGAAGGAATGTTTTTAGCCTTGAGTTAAATAAAGCTCCACACAGTTCAATTCAATCAAATGACATTTTTTTTAATCGGTGCGAGTCGATTTTTTGATAGTATAAGGTTGCGTCTATATCGTCCGTCGTTGAGTTTCCATCTTGCATATGCACAGGCACCGAAGGCGTTGCTTGATACGTCACTGAAGATGATTAACATCGGTTGTTCATTTGCTGCATCTTTTGGTTTCACACATCTTTTGAACTTGATGTTGTTCATCTCTAGCATATCCTGGCAAAATTGTTTCCAGTAATGTTTGTATCTTTCGGGAATTGCATCATCCCATCCTAATTATTTTCGATCCCCCATAGTTCTCTCATTAAAATCTTTGCTCTGACTGTAAATGGTCCTGCTAAACCAAGTGGATCATATATGCTATTCACTTGTGATAGAATTATTCTTTTTGTTGGGTTGCTGGCATCATTATGAGTTTCTTCGTTTCGTTGTTTCTTGGGGGCGTTGAGAAGGTGCATTTTATATACAAATTCGTCTTGAACTGGGTTCCATACAACTCCCAATACTTTTTCTGTAGTAGACGATTTGTCGTTGGGTATAGTTTTGAGCAGATCAGTTCTATCATGGGTGAAAATCCATTCTTTCATTTTGAAGTTTTCTTCATCAAGTAAGGCTTCTATATCTTTAGCAAGTCTTGTGGCCTTTTCTTTGGTGGGAACACTCTCTATTATGTCATCAATCTACGTGTTTTCTTTGATAACCTGAGCTGCTTCGGGATATTTATCTGCTCCCATTTCTGCTGTTTTTCTCAATGCAACAGTAGCGATCGTTCCTGAGGGCTTATCCCCAAATGAGACTCTTTGTATTACATACGTTTCTGGTGGTCTTCCAGTGTCCATATCCATAAATCTATGCGTATGTTGTTCAATAGTTTTGATCTTGTACTGCATGATACATTTTTTTTTTATTTGTTTTCTCTGAACCTTATGAGTACTCCCAAGAGATCATTGAGTAGGTGTGGTCCTTTGGCCCAGTAGTCATTGAGCATGTGTCCCACGTAACGCGCGCTGCTATCTAACACGATTCTTACTGGAGTTGATTTGGAATCTGGTTTCAAAACGTCATGATGAGAAATGCAGTGAATTGGTCCTTTGTAGTTTTCCAGTTCTGTTTGAGAGAGTTTTCGTGCAACTTCTCGTTCGATCATATCTTCAATTTATTTCTGGTAAACTTTCGCGTGTTCTTCATTTTTTGCTAATCTTTTTTCTGTTGAATGGAGCATTCCCATAGCAGCTTTTTTATTATCAGGCAATTCGGCGGGATCTCGCATCCATGGATATTCTGCGATCCATCTCCTTTCTTCCTTGTTGTACTCCAGCTTGTCTTCGATTGGATGTAATTCTTTTTCTTCCTTTATTGTAAAGTTTTGGGTCCCTAATGAACATTTTCCACACTTACATCCACCGCAGCGTGGTGAACAGCCGATCCCAAGATTCTCTATGTTATAGAAATCTTCAACTCGGACAATTGATGTGTTGACACTTATGTGATCCAGTATATGGTTTCTTGTTGTCTCCTTGATAAAGGGATGTGTTCCACCAATGCATCTTCCAAAGCGATTTTTTAGTAGAAGAAGGTGTCCTGAAGTTTGTTCATTCTGTGGATGGTACGCTGCGTACTCGTAACCGATTAAGACATCGATTGTTCCTGATGGTCTTGATATATCTTCTTGAGAAATATTTTTAAATAGTTGGACGATTCCGTTCACGCTGAAGTAATTTTATCGATTCCATAAACGTCAAATTGAACTTCTTGATCTTGTTTGTCTATTAATGAAAGCTTGTATCTGGTGGATGTGATTTTCTCATTGTCTCCTCCTACTTTGATTATGGAAAGTTCAACTTTAGTTCCTTTCAGTCGTTCGGCTTTTCCTTTGTCATTTGTAATGAAACAGAGTGAGGCTCCGCTATCCCATAGGACATTAACCCAACCGCGCTTCGTAGGGATTCGCTGAATCTGCAATAGACAAGAGTCTGCAATATAGTTGTCACATACACTTGCGGATCCGGAGATTCCTTGTGAAGGGGTTTCAATTCTTTCATCCTTGTGAAGTGTTTGGTGATGCCATTTAGTGCATCCATTCACGCCGCAAGGTCCCTTCTTTTTACATTCAAGTAATCTGTGTCCCCTTCGTAAACACGACCAGCAGGCTCCCTTTTCTTTCAGTATCCTCATTTTATCTTCATTTGGTTTTGATGGTGAAATGTGAGGGTGAATGGAATTTGGTCACTATTTTCCTATTGTGACGTTTGTAGACTGTTGGGCCCGATGATGGCCCGCTTGAACAACCAAAGACCAGGATAGCCACATTTTATTGTCGAAAAAAGTCGCACATTTCCTCTGATTTTAGAGAGAGCCCTCAATACAAAGCCGGCGACGAGAATAAAGGAATGAATTGTTGACATCTAACTGATGGATGTGAAGATGAATGCAGCAATATATGATAACTATGGAAATCTGTGGGCTTGTAGTGCACACTGCATGGTACATAAACCGTGACTCGATAGAAATATTGATATCCAGAATGCTGAAGAGTATCGGAAATTTCACATGTATAGTTAAGAGCCGAACGAAACGAAATGACAACAGTTATAATTGATATCGAAATCCTCTCTTGTAAAAGATGAAGCGCCGATATAGTCGTTAATGTAGCGACGGTAGAGTTCAGGTTTTGGGCCGTTGTATCGATGAAGCACGGAAAGCGGCAAAACTCTAGAACAGAAATTCAATTTTTAAGTGGGCGCTCTTAATCCTTACAGTATCATTGAACGTTTCTCTAACTAATTTATTATGTTGTTCTTCACGTTACCATGCAACAAATTTTGTTTCGTTTCACACGAAATTAATGAGTGACGTGTTTATGTGATATGACATAACAAATGCCTTACGTAATTAATTGATAGATCGTTGAAGCTAACACTACTAGTCGCAGATTTGAGAGACACCAATGGATTTCGAATGTACTGCTAGTCGCAACAATCGCCAAGTTTCCAAATATTTCACAGTTTATTCAAATCATCGAGTTAGTTGATGCTGTAGAAGATGAATACAAAGATCTCAAAAGACTTGGATTGGAAAGAGAAATCACAACCACAAGTTCAGTTAGCATAATTGAAAGAAAATTACCTGCTAATGTAAAAAGGGAATGGGCTAAATTGATTAGCGCAGACAATAGCATGCTAGATAAAACTGACAAATTTCCAAGTCTTCTAAACTTTCTCCTCAGCTAGAAAAGAGCAATTGAATATGATGCCACAGAACTACGACTTACTACTACCTCCACAATAAAAGGCTCAACGCATTATGCAAAAACGAAAAAGGATTCAGTAGAAAGACGAGAAGACAGCGCACGCCCCCCAAATAGGAATCAGATCATTGGACAAGCAACTGTAAATTCTACCTATCAAAACCAAATGAAGATAAAATGAAAATACTGAAAGAAAAGGGAGCCTGCTGGTCGTGTTTACGAAGGTGACACAGATTACTTGAATGTAGAAAGAAGAGACCTTGCGGCGTGAACGGATGCACTAAACGGCATCACCAAACACTTCACAAGGATGAAAGAATTGAAACCTCTTCACAAGGAATCTCCGGATCCGCAAGTGTATATGACAACAACATCGCAGACTCTTGTCTATTGCAAATACAGCGAATCCCTAGGAAGCGCGGTTGGGTTAATGTCCTTTGGGATAGCGGAGCCTCACTCTGTTTCATTAGAAATGACAAAGCAAAAGCCGAACGACTGAAAGGAACTAAAGTTGAGCTTTCCATGATCAATGTAGGAGGAGACAATGAGAAAATCACATCCACCAGATACAAGCTTTCATTAATAGACAAACAAGATCAAGAAGTTCAATTTGACGTATATGGAATCGATAAAATTACTTCAGATATACCGGCAGAGTGTAAACGTGAACGGCATCGTCCAACTATTTAAAACTATTTCTGAAGAAGACATATCAAGACCATCAGGAACAATCGATGTCTTAATCGGTTACGAGTACGCAGCGTACCATCCACAGAATGAACAAACTTCAGGACACCTTCTTCTACTAAAAAATCGCTTTGGAAGATGCATTGGTGGAACACATCCCTTTATCAAGGAGACAACAAGAAGCCATATGCTCGATTACATAGGTGTCAACACAGCAATTGTCCGAGTTGAAGATTTCTATAACATAGAGAATCTTGGGATCGGCTGTTCACCACGCTGCGGCGGATGTAAGTGTGGAAAATGTTCATTAAGGACCCAAAACTTTAAAATAAAGGAAGAAAAAGAATTACATCTAATCGAAAACAAGCTGGAGTACAATAAGGAAGAAAGGAGATGGATTGCAGAATATCCATGGATTCGAGATCCCGCCGAATTGCCTGATAATAAAAAGGCTGCTATGAGAATGCTCATATCAACTGAAAAAAGATTAGCAAAAAATGTGGAACACGCGAAAGTTTACCAGAAACAAATTGAAGATATGATCGAACGAGAAGTTGCACGAAAGCTCTCTCAAACAGAACTGAAAAACTACCAAGAACCAATTCACTACATTTCTCATCATGAGGCTTTGAAACCACATTCCAAATCAACTCCAGTAAGAATCGTGTTTAATAGCAGCGCACGTTACATGGGACACATGCTCAATGACTACTGGGCCAAAGGACCACACCTACTTAATGATCTCTTGGGAATACTCATAAGGTTCAGAGAAAACAACATTGCAATGATAGGTGATATCAAAAAAATGTATCATACAGTCAAGATCAAAACTATTGAACAACATACGCATAGATTTCTATGGAGAGATATGGACACTGGAAGACCACCAGACAGGTATGTAATACAAAGAGTCTCATATGGGGACAAGCCCTCAGGAACTATCGCTACTGTTGCATTGAGAAAAACAGCAGAAATGGGAGCGGATAAATATCCCGAAGCAGCTCAGGTTATCAAAGAAAACACGTACATGGATGACATAATAGAGAGTGTTTCCACCAAAGAAAAGGCGACAAGACTTGCTAAAGATATAGAAGCCTTACTTGAAGGAAACTTCAAAATGAGAGAATGGATTTTCACCCATGATAGAACTGATCTGGTCAAACCTATACCCAACGACAAATCCGCTACTACAGAAAAGGTATTGGGAGTTGTATGGAACCCAGTTCAAGACGAATTTGTATATAAAATGCACCTTCTCAACGCCCCCAAGAAACAACGAAACGAAAAGGCTCATAATGATGCCAGCAAACCAACAAAACGAATAATTCTATCACACAGTGAATAGCATATATGATCAACTTGGTTTAGCAGGACCATTTACAGTCAGAGCAAAGATTTTAATGAGAGAGCTATGGGGGATCGAAAATAAACTAGGATGGGATGATGCAATTGCTGAAAGGTACAAACAATACTGCAGACAATTTTGCCAGGATATGCTGGAAATGAACAACATCAAGTTCAAAAGATGTGTGAAACCAAAGGATGCAGCAAATGAACAACCGATGTTAATCATCTTCAGTGACGGATCAAGCAACGCCTTCGGTGCCTGTGCATATGCAAGATGGAAACTCAACGACGGACGATATAGCTGCAGACTTATACTATCAAAACATCGACTCGCACCGATTAAAAAAATGTCCATTGATCGAATTGAACTGTGCGGAGCTTTACTAAACGCAAGGCTAAAAACACTCCTACTCAAACAATGTAGATACAAGTTTATAAAGTGCTACCACATCGTGGACTCCCAAATAGTGCATAGCATGATACAGAAAGAATCGTACTGATTTAATACCTTTGCCGCAACTCGCGTAGGAGAGATACAACAGAATACAAACCCCAAAGAATGGTTTTGGATGGAAAGTAAATATAATATCGCAGATTGGTTAACTCGTGGTAAAAAACCTAACGAAATAAATTTGGACAGCACCTGGCAAAATGGACCCAGATTCCTTGAGTTGCCCGAATCCGAATGGCCAATACACGAGACTCTGACAAAGGAGCAACTTCCTGAGTTGATCAAAATAGCATCGACTATAACCAAACATTTCAATAACGATGAAAAAGACACATTGGCGTCAAGAATCAACATCGACAAATATTCAGATTTTGGAAGACTAATCAGAGTGACAGCCAGAATTTTGGCGATGTACCAAAGAAAACCAAAATCATCATTCAAACACGCAGGACAGTCACTAACTCCAAGTGATGTAGCAAAGGCAGAAAAATTCTGGATTATAGAGGCGCAAAAAATCATGTACAAAGACATTGAAAAAGGAAGATACAAACGTCTGTGCCCCAGAAAGAATACAAATGGGATAAACGTGGTTGGAGGACGGGGAGAAAGGTGGATTGAGATGAGTCACAACAAAATGAAGTTATGCTTCTTCCTTATGATCATCGATTTTCACGTCTATATAGTGAACATATCCACAGAAGAGGACACCTTGGCGTTCTCTCCACAGCCAGGAAAATTCGCAAAAGGTTCTGGATTTTCGAACTACTGAAGATGGTCAAGTCTATCAGATACAACTGCGTAATATGCAAGTAACCAGGCAAAAGACTGAGTGAACAAATTACGGGAAAATTACCAGTGGACAGACTAAGGCCGTCTCCCGCCTGGACTTGTACTGCTATTGATCTATTTGGACCATTCAAAGTTCGAGACGAGGTGAAGAAAAGAACGACTGGGAAAACGTATGGAGTAATACTTAACTGTTTAGGCACCCGCGCAGTGCACGTAGATCTAGCCGCAGATTATAGTACTGAGAAATTCCTCATGGTCCGGCGGAGATTTGTATCTATTCGAGGGTATCCTTCGAAACTATATTCCGACAACGGACCTCAACTAGTTGCCGCGAATGAAGAGCTAAAAAATGTGGTACAAGGTTGGAATCAAGAGGAGGTAAAAGAGTTTGGCGTGATGGAAGGATTCAAGTGGGATTTTGCACTAGCTGATGCACCATGGCAAAACGGAGTGTCAGAAGGGTTAGTGAAATCGGTGAAGCGAGCGATAGCAGCAGCTATAAGTGATCATGTCATGACATTCTCCGAGCTCCAAACCGTTTGCTTCGAAGTAGCAAACCTTGTAAATGAAAGACCGATCGGAAGACACCCTACGTCACCAGATGATGGAACCTATCTATGTCCCAATGACTTGCTACTAGGAAGAGCAACATCACGAGTGCCTAGCGGACCTTTCAGAGAGCCCTCCAATCCTCGGCAGCGGTTCGAATTCGTCCAAAATATTGTGAACTACTTCTGGATGAAATGGACCAGGGACTACTTTCCTAGTTTACTTATTCAACCAAAATGGCACACAGCTCGACGTAATCTTAGGGAAGGCGACGTAGTACTCATCCAAGATGCTAACCAAATCAGAGGACAATGGAAACTTGGTGTCGTCATCACAACATTTCCGGGGGAAGATCGCAAAGTAAGGAGAGTACAAGTGCAGTACAAAAATCCCAAACCGGGGGAAGCCGTCAACGAATATCACGGAAGAGGCTATGTAACCATCGAGCGAGCAGTGAATAAGTTGGTTGTTCTTATACCGAAAGAGGAAGCTGAATAATAATAATAATATTAATAATAATAATAATGAAACTGATTATTTCTTTACTACTCGTAAATGACCCCTTAAGATGAATTCAGTACATTTTGACTTTGAACTCTAGTTTAAACTTTTTCGTGCCCGGGGGAGTGTTTCGTTCTAACACGAAATTATTGCGTGACGTGTTTATGTGATATGACATAACAATACCTTACGTAATTAATTGATAAGATCGTTGAAGCTAACACTACTAGTCGCAGATTTGAGAGACACCAATGGGTACGTAAATGTCATTCTTTGTTAATGTCTATTAATCCCGGCATTTATAACTATAATTCTAATCTGTTAATAGATTTCGAATACTTTTCGGTAAAGATGATGATTGAATAAACTGTGAAATATTTGGAACCTTGGCGATTGTTGCGACTAGCAGTACAATTTTCTCTTGGCAACAACCAATAGCGTAGCTCCATCTTTCTCCGACGAAGGGCTGACGCTCGAAACGTCAGCTTTCGAATCTCTTTATGGTGCCCAATTTACATTGTCAATTTTGCAACCCAGTTGATAAGCTGGCGAAATTGTCCTGTCAAAAGATAGGCCATTCTCGTTCATTGCGTATGTTGCTTGACTTGTGTAGAAAAAAAGAAGGCCAACCATTCACCACGAAAATTTGAAGAGTCGGTTCTTACACGGACACGCTCAGTTAAGTTACTGTATTCTAACGAGTCCTATTCACCATGGCTATTATGTTTCTTGTTTATACGGCATTCTATGGGGTTAAGCCGCTCAGGTACGCGACAAAATCTTTCTTGTAGGTAGCACTGAGGCACTTAACTTCATACCGGTGATTCCAATCAAAATAAAAGAATCACATGAGCTTCTGAGCTTACGAAGACCAAAAACTCTTTTTTTGCACATCTTCATGCCGATTTCGTTCCAGAACCATTGCCCTGGCCTATATCGACCTTGATTCGTGTATGGGGGCCCTTCCGCGCTGGGCAAGAGTAATTTGAAAGTAAAGCGATGGTCATTTTGGATTTGTGTTTGGGGAAACTTCGCCAGGGAAATGACATGAATATCGCCTTGTCATCGTTTTCGAAAAGCTCCGTTTTCAAAACGTACTTCCGTCAAAGCTAAATAGCAACGCCGGCTTTTTCTAAACTGTTCTCCGGTTTGAAGGGGGTTTTTGAAAAGTTCCGTTTTCGTGACGACGGATTAATTAGAGTGGACGGTAAGGCATAATCGTGAAATAACTATAAAGCAGCGCTTTCGAACTTCGCCGGCGTAGAGTTTGACGGGGCTAACCTCCTTCCAAGGGATCAGTTCTCTCGGAAATTAAGAGAATTCTGAGTCACAGCTGTTACCCGGCCCAAAATGGAAAATTTGAACGAAAAACGGGATTCATATTCATAACCAACCCTTAAAGGAAAATTACCCTGCATTTGAAAAGGAAGAATCCCTGAATCGCTGAATTAATTGAGTCAAAGACAAACGTAAAATATGTTTGTTGTTCGGAAAGAGTCCTCTTCGGAGGCAGGATGACGACGGCACTGTTTGAGGACAAGTTTTCTTCTTCTTTTTTTTTTCTTTTCTTTTCTTTTCTTTTCTCTTCTCTTCTCTTCTTTTCTTTCCTTTCCTCTCCTTTTCTTTTCTTTTCTTTTCTTTCCATTCTTTTCCTTTCCTTTTCTTTCCTTTTTTTCTTTTTTTTCTTTTTTTTTCTTTTCTTTTCTCTTCTTTTCTTCCTTTCCTTTCCTTTTCTTTCCTTCTCTTTTCTTTTCTTTCCTTTCCTTTCCTTTCCTTTCCTTTTCTTTTCTTTTCTTTTCTTTTCTCTTCTCTTCTTTTCTTTCCTTTCCTTTCTTTTCCTTTTCTTTCCTTCTCTTTTCTTTTCTTATCTTTTCTTTCCTTTTCTTTTCTTTTCTCTTCTTTTCTTTCCTTTTTTCTTCTTTTCTCTTCTCTTCTCTTCTTTTCATTCCTTTCCTTTTCTTTCCTTTCCTTTTCTTTTCCTTTCTTTCCTTTCCTTTCCTTTTCTTTTCTTTCTTTTCCTTTTCTTTCCTTCTCTTTTCCTTTTCTTTTTTTTTCTTTTCTTGTCTTTTCTTGTCTTTTCCCTTCTTTTCTTGTCTTGTCTTGTCTTGTCTTGTCTTGTCTTGTCTTGTCTTGTCTTGTCTTGTCTTGTCTTGTCTTGTCTTGTCTTGTCTTGTCTTGTCTTGTCTTGTCTTGTCTTGACTTGTCTTGTCTTGTCTTGTCTTGTCTTTGAAAAGTGCAGAATTGTAATCTTTGAACATCCTTCTATCACGTTGTAAGTCTCTTTTTCCCTTTGGAACTGCTATTTTCCGGAAATTGGACAAATTTCTGACATTACCCCTTAATTTTTCCCTATCAACGTCTTAGCAACGGTTGTTTACAGGTACTGAAAAAAGGTCGAATAAAGAACAATTTCCCACAGGGACTCCTCCCTTTTAATCTAAAATTTGAAACCATCTATCAGCCAACCGCTGACCGGATTAGAGCCAGCGCGTGTAAATATTTCAGTCTGGTGGCCATTTTTTGCACCAAGGTATTCAACTGCTCTATTTTGCTAAATAGTTGTGCGTTCGTGAGATTTTCCCGTATAAAAATGCCACGAGATTCTTCTAGGCCTCGTAAACGAAAGTTTAGAGGAAATCAGTTCTCTCAGCCGAAGGAAAAGTCACCTAAATCCGAGTTAAAAGAGGATGATGAACAAATCGATCGTACATTATCTGCTTCATCAAAGAAACTGCGAACAAAGAAGCCCAAGGCCGAAAACAAGGAAACGAAATCTGAGGTAAAAAACGAAAAGCCTGATTTTTCTGGATATCGTTTGGTTGATATGGAAGTGCTTGCGTCCATCTTTGAATTGATATGTTGTAGGGACTGTGCAAAGCTTTCTATCACATTGAGCGAAGTATCCTTCAAGAGGAAAGGTTGCTCCTCCTGTCTGCGTTTGTTTTGTACATCATGTGGATGGAACCACTCGTTCTACACTTCAAAGAAGGTTAAGAAGCACTTTGAGGTAAACAGAAGGTTAGTTTATGGCATGCAATCCATATAGGTCAAGGTGCGAGCTCAGCCAAGAGATTTTGTGGGGTAATGAACATGCCTCCTCCCCCCAAACCAAACGCCTATCAAGGGCATAATAAAGCTCTGATGAAAGCAGAAAAGACTGTTGCTGAGGAAACTATGAACGCAGCTGCAAGAATGTCATTGCTGAGCTGAAGCCAGTTTACAAAAGACTTAGTGAAGATGATTTATTGGCAAGGTGTTCGAAATGAGTCCCTAAATGGCATGATTTGGGAACGTGTGCCCAAAGATGTTTTCATTGGATCTGAGACTCTACAACTTGGAGCGTATGATGCAGTGGCTCATTTTAATATTGGTTCCCAGACTGCTATAAATATTCTCCATCGACTAGGACTTGAACCTGGTGAATTCTGTTTGCAGGAATTTAGGATGGCTGACAATCTCAGGATACAAAAAGGAAATGTCTAGGCATTTCCGAGCCACTCGAGAAACATTTGTGGCATTCAGATGGACGGTAAAATGAGGGGCTTGCAGTTGGGAAAGGCCAATATTGCCCCCTGATCGACGACTGTCCTGAGTTTTCTCTCGCAAACCGTTGATTTAAGTTATTGCTAAATCAGTAAATGAACAAAAGCATTACATGAGTGCATGATTTCTTTTAAGTCCGAGAGGTTTGAGGTCTGGTCAACTTACATGAGTCCGCCTTGATCGAAATAGTCGTCACCCTCGTCCAAAACGCGAAAGTAAGGCCTACGTTGATTAAAGTTTGAGTTTTCCATGCTCTTTTCTTTGTTGGTAAACCTTGGCCCTGAAGTATAAAGCAATCGATTGAGATGTGCGTGTCTTCGATTTCCCGCCAGATGCAAACGGCATATTTCATTACAGTTCGATTGATATTTCAGTTTCCTGATCTTGTTTTGATAAAGCGTAAGTAATCTAGTAAGCCTGGTTGAACGTGACTTGAAAGTCTACTTCGGCGGCTTTGAAGAACACGCGTTTCCAAGGTTACAAAGTAGCCTACTTACGCTGAAATTAGACTTGTTCACATCTCAAGTCCGGGGGGGGGGGGGTACTTCCTTATAAGAGGCTACTGGGGATGTGCCGCTGGATGGGGTCGCATTTTCACAACTGGATTGACTATAATGGGGTTACATTTTTAGTAGAGTTACTAGAATGGGATCGCACATTTTCGGGATTTCTGGGATAATATAATTCTGTTAAGCAGGGATTTAAATTTAGGAAGATTCGCGGTTAAAAAATGGTTCCTGCTGTTGTTTCAAAATTTAACAGTCGGCTCGCATTGAAGTCCGTTCACAACTTAAAACATTAACGACTTGCACAATAGTGCAGAACCCCTGGGTCCAGGCAAAGTCCAACAAATCATACGTGCTACGGTATTTATTTCCCGGCTAATCTGCGTTGTTATCGTCCATCGAAGTTTACTCAACTTGGATCTTCGTTTGGATTAGCAAGCGTTTGATCTCTTTCACTTGGGACTTGTTAGCTTTCAACGTAAAGAATATTTGCATTTCAACTATTTATGACGGTACTTTTGTAAATACTTCGGTTAGCACATGTACCAGAATGTTTGTACTGTAGGTGAAAAGTAAAGTGTTCTACATTCAATTTAACAAACTCTTGTCAATTCATTTTAGGATGACCTACTTAAAAGGCTCTATTAGGTAGAGGCATAAACAGAACGTGACTAAGTTGGGATCGCGAAAATTAACATCATAGCCCAAAAGTGACTAAGATGGGGTCTACAATTGACCACGGAACAGACTATAATGGGGTAGGGGTTCTGAGAGGCCACCGGTACATACCCAGCAAAAATTTACCCAAGTACCCCCCCCCCCCCGGGTCCCAAGTACGCCTCGAGTATGCTTTAGGTATACTTACTAAGCTTAGAATGAACCCACCTAAATGACAACATCTTACTTGTCTCGGACAGGTTCTGAGACAAACTTGTCTGCGACATCTTCAGACATTTCTCAAGTGCGACCTAGGCCTAAGTCCAGAATTCAAAACTGATCGTATGTCTAACATATTGACAACTCACTGACAACATTGTTTACTAGCTAGATTGTGCAAGGCGGTCAGTGTCAAAGTTCATTTTGCTTTTAAAATTTCTTTTTTTACAAAAAAAAACCCTAGTTATCTATTGATAATCTAATATAGGAAAGGTTCTACTTGTGAAACTGAAAGTCCAGCAGCAGTATCTAAGCACTAAAATGCCATCAAGAATTATGTTCCTGTTTATTCTTTTGGTGTGTATTAGTCAATCTGTCTCGCGGAGGCGTCGAAGACGACGAAGCTGTAGCAGAGTGGATTGTCAGGTCACCTCTTGGTCCTCTTGATCAGTCTGCAGTGCTATAAAATGTGGACAGCCTGGTACTCGAGATAGGAGTCGAACAGTACAGATTCCTCCTTTGTGTAGCGGAACTCCTTGCCCCTCGCTTCAAGAGGCATCACCTTGCCAAGGAACGTTACGTGTAGACTGTCAACTGTCCCCTTGGTCAACTTGGAGCGCGTGCTCTTTCGCCTGCGGAGGTTCCCAAACAAGCACTAGATACGTCGTAGCGAATGAACAGTGCGGTGGAACGCCATGCAATTTAACTATAAGTAAAACAAAATCTTGCAATCTGACTCAATGTTTAAACCAAGGAACTCTTGTTGATGGACAATGTTCGTGTCTGACTGGTTACTATGGAAGTTGCTGTCATTTCAAAGGTAGGTTGTGCACAACAACGTTATTTTCCCTAATTTTGTTTGCCTAAGTAATGGAAATTTCCTCGTTGTTTCGCGATGCTTAAGTAAACTCCTTCAGCTTTTTGTGTCTAGTGCGAAGCACAGACACTATGAGAAAACGCTAAAATCCTCTGGTAAGTGCTTCATATATGGCAAATTATTACGTCATACGAATAAAGTTTCACTGAGGTTTCTCCTACGTGACACATTACATGAAGCATTTTTTACTGGGTACCTGGAGGGTAATATCATCAATAATCACTCGTAATCTCTTCGTGACCCGAAATAAACAACCGATGACAATCGGAGCCAATCGAATGCGTATTAGTAGAGACGACAATTGCGTGAACACCATATGCTTTCCACGACAACTCCCGACAACTGCATGAAAATACGACGATTTGCTTTTGTTGCTTTCTTCGACGTGTGTGATACGAGTTGTCCTATCGGTAAGTTACCTGTTAGTTTCTTTGCACATGATGAATTTCAAAAGACGTATTTTCTTAGTATGCCACAGCTTTCGAAGTATGTGTCAATCGCGCCGAATGAAAGGTTTCGAAAGGTGCTTCAAAGTTGAAGATCAAGGTACTCGGCGCCGACAGAATCTCCATGCTGTAATTTTGCGACCGCCAGCTAAGAGGATTTAAATTAAGCTTTATGAGCGCCATTTGGCGAAAGAAAGAGCCCTCCGGGTATTAAATGAGTTCCATTTAGGGAAAGAAAAGCTTGTTATGGAAAATATTGAGCCCCTTTTTAGGATAACAAAGCCCGCTGAGGGATTAAATAAGCTCTCTCAGGGAAATGTAAACGCCAGAAAATCTTTCGCCGCTGAAGGATTTAAGCTTAATGTGAAAATACCTTTCATTAGCCAAACATATACGAAAGCTGTAGCGATTTCCTTCCGACAAAGTCTTACTAGAACTCGTAATCTTGTTAAATATCACCCAAGGGTTGCCTGAATCAGAAGTCAATGTACACATTTTAGAAACATAAAACAATATGTGCATTTATTCAAACAAGGTGACCTTGTTGTAAAACAAACATTTCATAAATGCCTAAGAACATGATGAAATTGAAATAGTATGCATAGTGATATACAGATTAAGCAAAGCCTAAAAGCACTGTAATATTGCTTCAAAAACTCTACGTAAGAAATTTGTAGAAAACATGTTTTACATGTTTCCAGTTGTTTTGCGAGTTATGCATATTTTTATCACCAGTCCTCATATTTCTTTCCTTTTTCCTTTCTTTTTTGACACCTTCTCTTTCTCTTTCAATTTCAGATACTAATATCTCACGTTGAGACAGGTGGACATGGCTGACCAAATACTCAGTGGTATTGGCCCGGGGGAGGTACTCCTTTATTAGGGCTTAATGGGGACGTGCGGCCAGCCAGGGTATGTTTTTCGGGATTTTTGTCTTAAACAGGGTATCGAATTTATCATTTTTTGTCTTAATCAGGGTATCGATTTAGCAATTTTTGTCTTAAATGGGATATCTTTTCTAGGACGATAAACGGCAAAATTTTTACAAGCTCTTGTAAATTAATATTGACTTCCGTTGACTTTGGCATTGATACCAGGCACATAAAATTTCCATTGATTACACAACGAGAAAGCCACACAATTTGTAACCGTAGCTTTTGATTATGTCTTTGACAGGGTATCAAAAATCGGAATTCTGTCTTAAACAGGGTGGGAAAATCAGTGATATTTGTCTTAAACAGGGTGGATATTCTTGCCTTTGCGGAAAAGAACCGATCTGTAGCATCTACCGCCGCAATAAACACAAACTCGCCATAAAATTCCATGTGCTCAAAGACAACTTTTATTTTCCAGCCCATAATAATATCTAACAGATCCAATCCTCCCCGCGCAGGGGGCGCCTGGGGCTTTCCAACTTAACAACAATAAGTTCAGTTCAAATCGTCTGTCCACAGGGTCAGGGTATGAGGGGCAGGGCCGCACCTCCCCACCCAGGGATATATTGAGTACCCCCCCGGGTATTGGACAGAGAGAGAATAGTGATCAGATACCTGATGTATCTGCCACACAGGAAAACCTATGTGATCAGGCAACCACGGAGTTTGTAGCATACATCCACAATATTTCTCCACTAAAAAAGGGAGTTACTGTGACTGACAACTTCAAGGTAAAGAAAAAACTGTCGCGGGAGTGTGTTTTTCGCCACCAAAACTGAAGAAATTTACTAGCCTGAGTCAAGCAAACTCCCCAGTAAAAATTAAGAAGTTCCACATTGACACAAAATCAAATGCAGAAGATTTGCTGATGGGTCATGATGTAACCATTGAGCATTTTCCAGCAATAGACTTTTATAATAAGGTTAAACTTCCCACAACAATGAACCTGTCCACCATCAAATCTGTGTGTCCTGTCCAAATAGTTACAGTAACTGCCAAAGTTACCCATTTGTATCCTTCAAAGACTGTCGGTTCCAAAAACCTATAACTCCAGCATGCCATTATTGCTGATTGATCAGGAACCATGAAAATGACATTATGGGAGAACTTTATTGGCAGCATTAAGCAGGGTGACACATACACCTTCCGTGATATCTGTGTATATAAAGATAAGATGAGCCATGAATCTTCCTAAACGCTGCCAAATCTGGCTCCACAGTTGAATCTGCCCCACAAATTCAAGAAGTTCTCCCATTTACAGTCCTTGAAAGTACCACAGTTTATGGAGGAATAATTGGAGTTAATCAAGCTGCTTCCTATCTGTCCTGCTGCAAGTGCAATGAAAAGGTTGATCCCAGTCCTGAATATGCTTTTATAGAATATGCCAAGTGCCATTTCAAGCAAAAGCAGACAGCTTCTAAAGCACACTGGTTTGCTCAAGTGTTATTTCAAGGCACAAATGATGACAGAATAGATCTAACTTTATTTGAAGATGCTATTCACCAAATTGCTAAGGTTACTAGCGATACTGTCAAAGAAAAGGTCTTACTCAAGCAGACATAGAATCTATTCTCTTTACTTCGACACCCATCTGTGCAACTTATAATCGACGAGGGATAGTTGAAAATGTAAGTCAGTAAACAGCCATGTTATTATTGATATTAGTTCCTCATTTTGTTGTTGTGACTTCACAAGTTGGATGAAAGCTTCTAAAATTTCCACAAACTGTTCGTATTTCTTATATTACATGTACATTGTAAAATGACAAGACAAGAATGATAACAGAATGTCGGTCAGTAAACAGCCACGTTATTATAGTTATAAATTCCTCTTTTTATTGTTGTTGTTAATTCACAAGTTGGATGAAAGCTGTTAGTTGAAGTTGCACAAACTGTTATTACAAGTAGACTGACAAAGCAAGAATGACATTGCAATGAATCTTACTTTAAGATCATTAGATGGTATTCACCAAATCGCTAAGCTAACTGGCTATGCTGCTGAAGTTTTTAGAACTCTCTCAAGCAGACATAGAATCTATACTGTTTACTTTCGCCATCCTTTTATAACTTGTAGTTGATAAAGTAGAGTAGTTGAAAATGTTAGTCACTAGACCGCCGTTTAATTATTCTTATGAATTTTGCATTATTCAAATGTATGAAGAAACAAGCTTCTTTAAGTAACTTAAAAATTACACAAACTTTTTGTATTTCTCATTTACAACTAGTTGCCTTGAAATAACTAAACTAACTAATAACTAATCCTCATCGGGCCCATGAGGACTCTTAAGGCCTTGAAATAAAGTTGTGTTCAATTCATTTCATCGTTACCACTGTGATGTTGAAAATAACAAATTCGTAATAGTTAGCACTACTTCCACAAAAATGTTTGCAATAATGTCAACCACACCCCAAAGCAGACCAACCTCTACTCCTCCTTATTTTTCTATATCACCTTCAACACGTTTGTTAGTTCTGGCCATATTTCTTTTCTAGACTGTTGGAGCTTCACATTATACCCCAGCCTCCACACCTGTACTCTATGACAGATAAATCGTAATTGCGTTCACGAAGTCTAACGCAGTCCTATATAACCATATACACATTGCTCAATTACCCGACACTAGACACAGGTACGCATTGCGGACCTATTTTTACTTTTGTTTTCGATGTACATTTTTTCTTTGCTTGTTGTTATTGTTTTGCCTCGGATTTCCTTTAGTGTGGTGTAAACAGTCAAAGATAATTTCATTAACACTGCAAGGCTTTACGATGGAGTCATACTTATATACTTTTCTGCATTTGCACTCTTCAATATGGGCCGGTCGCACTAGATAGAATTTTTGTTTACTTTGCAAAAAAAACTGTCAACGAGTGGTGTAGACGAGTACGACCGGCGTGTTTCGCCTTGACAAAATTTTTTCCAACTTTACCAAACTTCAAAGAGGCCGCGACAAAAAATCGGCGAGCCCCTTGGGCCCGCCGATTTTTTGTCAGGCGATTTTATAACACTTTTTTGTTTGTTTAGTGTCACAAAATCCATTAGCACCTTCTATACTCCATTAATAACGTGCGATCAAAAGTGCGCCAAACTGAAAAGTACTTCAGTGCAACAAGCGTGGACAGAGAATATTTTGCTCGCTTCCCGTACCAAAATTTCCATTTTCAGCGGTTTCAAGGAGCAGCTGGCGTTGGGCCGTACATATGTCATTACTGACAGATGAACAGGAACAGAGAGGGAGTTCATTTACCTATTACAGCTCCCAAATTTTTCGAAGCCAGATCAGAAACGAAGAACCAAGTTCAAGATTTATTTCCCACGAACCCTACTTCGTCTATTACCGATTCTTCTGCAGTTGCTGCACAGAAGAAAAAACAGTATGAAACATCCAGTTAAAAAGGGCAAACAATTTGATTGACGTTTTAGGTTTAAAGATAAGATTGTCCCTTCCCAGTGTGACCGCGTTTAACAAAAAATTTGGAACAAAAATTTGTTAACCAAAATTTTTCCTGAAATTCGGCCGAGGTTACAAAATTTTTGTCGCCTAGTGCGACCGGCCCCTATGTCAAGAGGTATATTGCGTGAACAGAGTAACTGACCAAATTGATCTTGCCTTTATTATCATTAATTTAAAAAAAAAACGTTTTATTCACTGTCAGTAAGCATGCAGGCATTTTCTACGCGACGAAAATGAAATTAATTAAACCGCGCAGCCGTAGGCTGGGCGGTTTCTTGCTCTGCCTTCGGTTTTTTTTTCGTTTTGTCGGTGAGCAGACCCAAACTCCTACTCGGTCAATTGTTGTCACCGGATGATGTCATCATCAGCCAATTACAGGCCATTTCTCAGCTCTTTTCGTCATATCCCCCCTCAGGAGCTTTTTGTCAAGTTAGCAAATTAACTATTCCGACAGAACATGGCCGTCTGTGAGAAATGTTTATTTGGTCAAAATTGGGCCAAACTCCGTTGGAGATGCACATCAGGACATTTGTTAAGATAAAGAATGTAACTTAGGACCAGCTGCTGGCTACTAAGGCTGAAATTATCCAGAGTTAAGCTGTATTTTCGTTTTGCGTGCGAAACAGAAGATCTGGAATTATTGTTTCTGTTCACTTTCGAAGGGAATATTCAATGCGCTATAACGGTATTACGTCTGGCTATGGAACACGCTGACGGTGATAAATGTAAGATCGTGTTTACTTCGCTAGAAGCAAAGATGGAATTTTCTGGGGAAAAAAAGTTAAAACTTAGCCTAAACCCTTTTAACATATGTAAATTTATATTCGTTTGAAAGGTCAAGGTATTTTTTCTTCAGACGTAAACAAACCTCTCGGATTACAACACGCTATGCAAAGAATATAATCTTTGAATCACTCAACTTGTACTGTTCACTTTCGTTGTGGAATCGATCACGCAACTTATGATCTGTTGACCCGTCACTATACTAAAGTTCCAGAGCTTTGTAGTGTGCGCTGTGGAGATGAATTTGGCTTGGAATTTTACTGGAACGGAGCGCACTATGAACTGTACTATGATTCTGTGGATGAATTGGGGCGGCTGGCATGCTTTAAGTGTCTTTTTTTCTCTTCGAGACTGAGGAGTGACTTTAAAACCAAGAATGTAGTTTTTACTCTTCTTACGAGAGGACTCAAAAAGCGACAAATCGCTTAAGGTGGCTGAACACAGTTTTTGATACCTCTGTTTCATTTACCTTTGCTTCTAAAACCCTTGATCCTTTGGTCGCCAAAAATGGCATCAAGCAAGTTAACAACACAAACTTCAACTTTTTGATAATTAAACTGTCGTATGTGCCGTTGCCATGGCAACATGATTAATTATAAACAGGCGTTTAAAATCGGTTTTGTTTATTTGCAGAGAATCTAGTCATTAGATTTTCTTTATAATTTGCATGCAACAAGCTTGTAACGATACTCACATGTTAGCGCTATTTTAATAATAATTTAACAAACAGATCTTTAAGAATCCCTCGTTGAAGGTTCACTGCAATATCTTGAATTTCCTTTGTTAAATTTTAATTTTTTTTAATCCTCCAGTTACTTATTTCCTAAAGTATTTTCACTCTAAATTTCGTGAAAT